>JANVCK010231923.1:0-10101 GCA_026546655.1 Epizoanthus illoricatus | reverse complement strand
CACCTCGGAACTGTGTCTATTGGCAACGAGACACCTCGGTACTCTGTCCATTGGCAAAGAGACACCTCGGAACTCTGGCTACTGTTACCCAACAGACACGAGTCATTTGTACCTACCAGTTTGATAAGCTCTTTCTCTCGGTCGTCATTTCTCTTCTACCTTCTACAGTACAGCTGTAGTTTATGCGTATTATATCTAGATTTAAGATTTAAGATTTATTTATTTGTTCAAAATCGTTGCACCAAATTAACGTGAATTGCGATATTGATTACAAATGTTTACTAATTATAAAATTTTGCAATTTTTTAAAAACTATGGTTAAAAGACTATGGGACTGGGCTATTTTTGTCTGACAGAGTAGTGAATATTTACGTACCGTCTCCTCTCCAGGTACGCCATCAATGTTGGCTCTGGATACAAACTTGACGGGAATGTCGCACTGTCCGCTCTCAACACTTACCTGTCATCGTGTGTCTCGGCTTTGTGTTGGCTTGTTGTCATGTATGTAGCCAACAGAACTATCAGCTTTACTGATCTCTTGGCTGGATTCATTGCTGGTATTATCGGTAAGAACCGACTGGTACTCATCAACCGAAGACGTACAAGCAATTCATCACTCCAGAAACTACAAAGGGACTGGTCCCGTCTATCCAAACGATCCCAGAAAGCAATGCTGCAATTGCTAATTTGGCATGAAAGAACAAAATAGAATCATCAGTCTGTACGAATACTCAGACCGGTACGAGTTCAGATCGGTCTCCATACAAATCCTTTTATCTGATTACATGAGACCGGTACGAAAAATCAACTCAGACCGGCACGACTCATTCCGGTTGCTGGACCAATGCGAAAATCTCAGGCCGGTACGACAGTTTTTCCCATGCAATCGCATTGCGTTGTTTTGAGCATACGAGCCTAATTAATCACTTGTTATGTTCATACCGGTCTCATGTAATGACTCTGTACCGGTCTGAGTTCGGAGTGGTCTGAGTTCGTACCGATCTCATGTAATCACCTATTACTTTCATACCGGTCTCATGTAATGATCTTCATGCCGGTCTGAATTCGTACCGGTCTCATGTAATAACCGTCTTAGACAAGATAAAGTAACATGTATTGTGCCACCACAACTATAACTTGCGAAACATTCTTGATGACACGCACATTGTGCAAAACATTCATAGGAGCATTACTTTCTTTCGTAGTTTCTGGAGTGGCGAGTATTTAGCGTTACGTATTGGACTGACTATTTCATATTGTGGGGTGGGGGTGGAAGGACAGTTTGATTACAGTTCAAAAATTGCGCTCTAAATTAATTTTTACGATATCCCTCTATAACTTCAGGAACAGTGGAGACGGGGAGGGGGACTAGCGCTGTCGCTATTTAATAGGACTTTTGTGAACCATGGTCCATCAATAAGAATAAAACATAAAAGGAGATTCAATAGCTTTAAAATTTATAATAACTCTGTTTCTAGATGTTAAAATAAGCGATTTTAGAATACTAAATTTCAAAATTATCCCGGGAAACAGGCCTCTGGTCTCCTGTAACTCGCACTCTCGGTGCGCGCAAAGTCAAAATTTTAGCATCCTCCCCCGACCCGCCCCCATGGCATACCTAGATGAGACCATCTTGCAAAATGCGGTGAATATCGGACATACATATAGCCTCCTCCAAGAGCAACCTAGTGGTTATCTGTGGCATTTCCAGCAAGTATTATAGCCGGAAATTGCCGAAAATGCTGGACCTTTAACCTGAGTTGCTGTCTACCTAAGAGGCTAGAACATAGAGGACCGTGACCCTCTTAGCTTAACCCTTTGAGTCCTAAAGCGTGGCTTTTTTGAACAAATAGTTCTAAAATATTTGGAATAAATAAAGAATTGACTAGTTCTCGTCCTAGGTTCTAGCGCTGCTTCAGGGTCGATAGAAGTTTGGGCTTCTCTCCTGAATGGTTTTCTGGTTGGCGTGACGTCATCTACCACACAGGTCTGTGTGAAACACTATCGTCCGCTCTGGACCACCGGAAGCAAGTTTGACGTCACCTACATTCACGGCGTTTCTGGACTAGTTGGAGCAATTGCAGGTGTGTTGTTATCAGCTGCGAGGTTGCCGATATCTATTCGTGGTGAAATAGTAGATCAAATGTACGCCTAAACAAAAGAATACCAGTCCAAAACACTCTGTTCGGCAGAACTGTCTGGGGTCGGACAAAAATTTGACGATGAGGTCATTATAAGAAGAAGCGGGACCCAGGACAAATTACAAGATTTAGGACTATTTAGATATCGGAGTTGTGCACCTCTATGAGAGGGATAGTAGAATTTTGGTTGTGTTCCCATAATTACGTTAGTTTTAACGACTTTAGAAAATATGACTGACACAGTGGCCGCGACTGCTATAACACAGGTTTAAGGTTTAATTAGAAAACAAAAACGTTATCAGTGGCTGTCAATTAATATATGCCTTCAGTGTTCAGTCTAAGGCCGATGGAATTAGATCATTTGATTCTCGTCATATCAGCGCCCGCATGCGTTTTGAGCCCCGCATCAAAACATTTAGTCATTAGTCCAAGTTCGTTTTTTCCCAATAATAAGACACGCCAAAATCTGATTTCCAGCAATTAACCATGTTTTCAGTTTTCTCGAGAAAATTTTAGTGTTGTTTCGTTTTCACAACTCACTGACTTGCTGTCGACTCTCCTCGTTTCCCGGCTTTTTTTTGCACCACACAATTCACCATCTGAGAATATGAGTGAAAGCACAGGCGATTTCTATGCATCGAAAGTTAGTGATAAAAGATGAAAGTTGAGAACCAAATAATCTAATTCCATCGACCAAATCATCATTCAGTATCATTATCATCATCGCTGTTGGTTCCCTTATGTTAAATGTAGCCTGTAGACGCTGATATATATTAGGGAGGGGGGGGGGGGGCGGAACTTGTACAATCACTGCTTATTATTGGAAGAATTACTGGCTTTTGCCTCCGAGACTTTTTTTTATTGGGAGAGCTTATTTTCGTGAGGGGGCTTAGTTTTCAGTGAAACTTTACAATGCACAATCTAACGGCAGACAATTCTCTACTCAGCTGGTTTGCTCGCTAATTCATCTCTTGGCGGAGGAATCCAAAATGGCGCGTTCTACTCTGACGCCAGACAGTTGGGAGTGCAGCTGCTGGGCGTGTTGATGTGTCTGGTCTGGCCTGTCCTGTGGACGTACCTCATTACCTGGTTTATACACTTCACGGTATGTAGGTAGCAAGAAAAGGAGAAAATAAGAAGTGAAAGAAGCACAACTTTAAAAAGGGACATATATAGGCCAGTCAAAACAAATTGTAACCAAAACTGTGTATGATTAAAGTGAAATTTAAGAAGAAAAAGCTAATACATCTGCTAATGTATTTCACGGCTTAAAGGCGATAAGTGCTGGAGCCGCTGAGATACAATAAGATATTAAATTCAACATTTGTGCTCCAGCTCCAGGTTGTTCCATGTATAAATGGATGGATGGATGGATGGATGGATGGATGGATGGATGGATGGATGGATAGATGTAGACAGAAACAGACAGAGACAGAGACAGACAGAAATAGAGTTGGAAAGGGGGAGTAGAAAGGGAACTTTGACTGCAACAACTTGACTCAACTAAACATATGAAATCGCAATTAAAACAAATAAACAAACAAACAAAAACGAAACAGCCATGTATCAGTTCTGACAGACTACAACAACACTTGTCACCCACCTGGAAATCAGAGAGGAGGGTGAAGCAGTGACGTGTACTCGAGGTGTGTTGTGATGTTTTGGGTATTTAATCATAGTACAAATGGAAATGGTCGTTGCTATACTCTGCAGGTCGGTTTCAATCTCTCAGGCGCTCTGGCTGTGGAGGAGCTGATGAATTCAGATCTTTCTTATGGCCTTGCGTCAGTGTCTCCAGGCCATGTGGCAGACACCGCCCAGATCTTCAAGGCTGTTACCACTGGAGACGACGAGACACTGGACTCCCTGAGCCAGAAGGGCAGTATTATGTTCGGTGTCAAGGATTTTGATAAGCGCACGCCATTGTAAGTGAGGAAATAGATTGCCATGTTAGAGATTGGCAAGATGGCAAGTCCTTCTCGATGGACTTCGTTTAGTTCTTTTTCAATTATTATTGTATTCCGCAATTTGTTGACTAGCTCAATCGCCTTTGCTGGACTGTCGCACATTTGTCTGTCTGTCTGTCTGTCTGTCTAGATGTGTTGTCGTATATCTGTCACTGTCACTGTCTGTCTGTTTGTTTGTTTGTCTGTCTGTCTGTCTGTCTGTCTATCTGTCTGTCTAAACATGTTGTCGTATATCTGTTACTGTCACTGTTTGTCTGTCTGTCTATTTGTTTGTTTGTTTGTTTGTCTTGTCTGTTTGTCTGTCTAGACGTTTTGTCGTATATCTGTCACTGTCAATGTCTGTCTGTTTGTTTGTTTGTTTGTTTGTCTGTCTGTCTGTTTGTCTGTCTATCTGTCTGTCTGTCTAAATATGTTGTTGTATATCTGTTACTGTCACTGTTTGTCTGTCTATTTGTTTGTTTGTTTGTCTTGTCTGTCTGTTTGTCTGTTTGTCTGTCTGTCTGAATTCTTATCTGTTTGTCTTTCTGTTGGTCTTTGTTTGTCAATTGGTCTGTCTCTGCTGTCTGTCTTGTCTGTGTCTGTGTGTGTATGTGTTATATGTATAATTATTAAGAAATGCGCAATAAAAGATATTGCTATTGATATTGTGTGTATGTGTGTATATGTGTGTATATGTCTGTCTCTGTCTGCATGTCGGTCACCAGCCAGTGTTTGTTTATTTTGACTGTCTGTACTTCTCAGGCCTGCAAGCTTATTTTTACTAGTAAATTAAGACCCCTGTTTAGTTTCTTTGTTCTGTTTGGTACTTTGCTGTAGTATTTGCCCTCCTTCCGGTATCCCACATCCAATTCTTTCTGTAATTTAATCACTACCCCACCAATTTATTTTTTCTCTTGTCATGTGTAACCTCACCAAACAAATTGTGCTAAACTAAAATTAGTACACTGTATTGGAACAAAATGGTGTTTTGACGCAATTTTAAAAGGTGGGTCTGTCGGTTTCTTCTCACTGGCTCATTCGCTATAGTTAAATTGCCTATTAGAATAAAATTTAGCTTCAATTCAATAAAACTTTCTCTTGTATTTTTAGACATATTGCGGCATCTAAGGGACATTTTCAATGCGTTAAATTTCTGTTGCGTCAGTCAGGAGTTGACATTCACGCCAAGGATCGCTGGAAAGCTACACCCTTATCAGGTCTGTGAAATGAGATGTTAGAAGGAAACGAAGTAGAGAAAGATAGACAACAGGTAAATTACATGCATCAGTAATGAGAGAATAGAAGAGAAGAGAAGAGAAGAGAAGAGAAGAGAAGAGAAGAGAAGAGAAGAGAAGAGAAGAGAAGAGAAGAGAAGAGAAAAGGGGAAAGTGGCTGTGTAGAGGTGAAGCAGAAGAAAATAACCTCTCAGCCTCTCAATAAATAAAGTTTAAACAGGCTCTTCGGGGGTGAAACGTGCTGTTCTTTTTCCGGTATCCCACTTCATCCTCCCGATCGAAAGTGATTGTTTGCACTGAGCTGGTGAAAAAAATTAACAGAAAGTGGAGTTAATCACTAGTACTTACACAATATAGCACAGCACAGTGCAGCGCAACGTGACGCAACGCAACGCAATACAATGCTGTGCAACACAACGCAGCACAGCACAGCACAGCACAACACAACAGAACGGAACACAACACAACAATGCAACGCAACACGACACGATAGGAGACAAAAGCACAGCACAGCACAGCAAAGCACTACACCACACCACACCACACAGCACAACACAACACAACATTACACAACACAACACAACACAACACAACACAACACAACACAACACAACACAACACAACACAACACAACGCAACACGACACGACACGACACAACACAACACAACACAGCACAGCATTTGTTTCTCAGTAAATATTGTCATTGTAATATTGTAAAATAGTATTTTTTAAAAAATTAATTTAACAACGCTTTCGTATATCCGAACAGAAGCGATCAGGTCCGGTCATGACCGTGTTGTGCAGTGTCTCATCCGTCATGGCGCCAGCTGGGCGGAGGATGGTGCTGGAGACATCTTGTGCGCAGCTGTGGGTGAGTGTATAGAGTGGATAATGGCCTCGTCCCCAGTTACCTCCCTTCCTTTATTTGTGCAGTTTGCCTGGTCACTAAACTTTTGTTCTCAAAGTTGCGAACGTGGAAGAAGAGCTCTTGTCGGAGCTTAATACTAGGTGACCGCCCTGCACCGAACTTGCCGAGCTGTGAACTGGAGATTAGGCTAGTTTAGTGACTACAGCTAGGGGTACCTGAGGGTCTTCATGGCGCGGGGAGCTAACGGTTGATGGTTACAAAGTAGCTTTCTGACGGTTGATGGTTAAACGTTTAGGTCGTTTGACGGTTGATGGTTAATTGAACGGTTTTTGACAATAAAAAATGACCCATTTGTGACGGTTGACGGTAAAATTTTAGGCCGTTTGACCTCAATGAGACTTTCAGTAAATACTAACTTTGTCTTGTTTGTACTCGGAAAACTGGCCAAGGTTAAGAGCCGGACAATAACTTCTATATCTGCACTCAATACTTGCCCGTTGTTTTGTGCAAATAGTTCAGTGTACTTCAGAGATTTGTAGAAACCACTGTCAAGCAATCGCCATTGGTCTTGGATGGCGTGCGAATTTATGCGTGTGTATAGAAAGTGAGTAGCGGAGGGAGAGGGGGGAGGGGAGAGGGGGGAGGAGTCGTGTGCCGTGGTTTCTTGTGCGAAATCAAACACGCCTAAACGGAGTGGCTGTAAGGGATGGATCATTTGATGTCGTGGGATGGGGTAGAAGAATTATTTGCTTAGATGACATTTTCTTAACATGGAACTGCAAATGTTTTTATTTCTATTCCCCTCTATAATCCTCTTTTTTGCTATTTTGACAAACATGGTGTGCAACCAGTTTTCCTCCCTGTTTTCATTTTGCATATTCAGTTAAGAAATTCTTGCACTCCCGCCCGACAATAGCAAATGGTCGGTCAGTAATCAAAGCAGCAGGCAAATGCAAATATAGAACTATCGATCAAATTCCAATTCAGTGCACTACCCTTAGTGGCGTTTAGATCTCTTTCTCTGTTTCTTACAGCCAAGAATGACACGGAGGAGCTGCACCGCCTGTTGTCACTCGGCTTAGAAGTGAACACTGCTAACACGGACGGACGGACGGCCCTACACGTGGCCGCCATGTTGGGGAGTAAGGGTGTGTTACAGTACCTTATTGACCAGGGGGCCGATGTGAATGCGGTGGATTCGTCTGGCAATGCACCTCTTAATGTGAGTGGGACTAATAGAAATATAGGACGACCCTTACCCAGTACTCGATCATTTATTTGGGGTTGAGAGAAGATGGAACAAAAGAGTGGTTCTTTAGCCCCAAGTAAAAAGAGCGGCTAAATTCAAGACGAGAGTGGAGTTAAGAAAATCGAATGTGAATACGAACTTTGGGCATATTACAGTTATATAATGTATATATAAAGAAGGTCGTACATCGTTATTTTGAAAATCTGATTATTTCCAGGTTACGTTTCAGTTATAGCACTCTTCGGGAATAACAAAATATTGCCGTAATTAAATTCATTCAAGTACGTCTCAAAAATAATTACAAGTCTAGTGTTAATTTTTTGAAATACATTTAGGAAGTCTTTATAGATCCGTAGCTACCTCGATCATTGTACCTCTTGATTTTTATTTGGTAAAGCTGCTCAGTCCTACAAGACTTAGACTTCGATCACTATTCCATCTGAATTAGTTCTTGTATTTCTATAGTATTCAGATATGCACGAGCACCGAGCGGTCAGCCAGCTGCTGGAGAGCCTGGGCGCTAGACGGCTGTCCCACCACTACAGCACACACGAGATCTGCGAGGCAGCCAGCACAGGGAACCTGCAGATGCTGAGACACATGGTGCACAATGGCGCAGTGATATGTTATAGAGACTTCAATAAGAGGACACCGCTGTAAGTAGTTTCACTTCCTATAATGTAGCTAAAGCTCTATTTCCATAGTCAGGCATTAGCTTTCTGGATGCCAGTCTTATATAAATGTATTTACCCTTCTTTCGCGCTCTTTTTGCTTAATTTTGCTGCTCCTCCCGACTGTTTGTCGCTCTCTTTTCTTAACTCTGAGGAAAAGGAATAGACTGCCCATAGTCTAGGAATAAAGTTGGCTTTTTCATAAAAGAATATTTTGGCATCGATTTTTCATGTGACCAAAATGTAAGGACATCCTGGAAGTGGAACCAAGATAATGTAGGCACTTATCTCCCGCCAAAGCATTCGTTACTGAACATAAATGCTTGTTTTCATTCCGTTCCATGTTAGCCACGTGAGTGCGGCTGAGGGGTATCTGGACATTGCCAAGTTCCTGCTGCTTCAGCCTGGAATTGACATTAACGCGAGGGATAAGAATGACGTCACGCCACTGTTAGGTAAATGACCCGTTTTACGCGTGGTTCAGTTTTATTATATAGGTGATAACTATACAGTATAGAATTCTCAATAGAATTTGTTCTTTTCGTTTTTGAACTCTTTTTCGGTTTCTGCATTCTTTTAAAAGGTGAGTCGTTCTCTTTTTTGCCTTAATTGACATTTTGATCATTACATTGACGTTTGCTGGACCTCAAGGTTGTGATTCGTTTCGTTTTTCCTTCCAATTCTTTTCTTTTCTTTTCCCTTCTTTTTCCGTTTCCTTTCTTTTCCCTTTTCCTTTGGCTTTCCTTTCTATATAGTATGTAGGCCTTACCCATTTTCTTTTCTTACTTTTTCTTACCTTCCTATTTTTATGACCAAAGAAATGTAGTTATTTATGAGCTCTTGGATTTAAAAAATATGGCCTGTAGTAGTTTTCTATTTTTTTTGGGAGGGGGGTTCTGATTTTTAAAATAAAAGTCAATTTTGTTTTATAATTTTTCTTCATATTTTCTTAAATTTTGAATATTGTCCCACATCCTACACCCTGTTATATGCAGAAGCTGTAATGAATGAGAACTATCAAGTGGCCGAACATCTCAAGTCCCACGGGGGAGCCATTGCTGTGGGTAAACTGGCGGCCCTGGTAAACGAGTCAGCGCGTAGCGGGGACATAAAGACCCTCAAACGGTTAATCAGGTGGTCAGGTCAAGTGAACATTTCTGATTTTGATGGAAAGACTGCGTTGCACACGGCAGCACAGCACGGCCGGCTGAATGTGGTCACTATGCTGCTGAAGGAACGGGCTGGTGAGTTCCTGTCTGCATCTATATATGTCTAAAATGCTTTATATGGTATTTTATTTGTCGTGGGAGTGGTTGACCGGCTGGCGTTTTGACTGTTAGGCATTCGTGAGAGCACAGAAGAAGGAAAGTTGAAAGAAGGCAGCTCGAAACGATAGCTGTTCGTCCACCCTCAGCTTACGACGAATGACACTACATCCCCGACTACATCAACTTCTAGCTGATCATTCCCAAGGACATTTGTCCTACTTGCCAACGCTGAAACAGAAGGGAACTTATATTATTTCATGCTGTGTCTATATTCTGTAAATCTGTCAGGTTGTTTGTTTGTGCCTATGCGTCTATGCGCCGTGTGTATGTACCTGTGCGTGTTTGTGGTGTGTGTGCCTGTGTGCCCATGTGTTTACGTGTCGATGCATGTCTGTGTTTGTGTATACGTGTTTTTGTGTCCCTGGGTTCGTGTGCGTGCGTGTGTTATTTTGTCCAGAGTCAATCAAGGACAACACATAAACAGAGAGAACCAATAGTGCAAACTCCTGACCAGTCAATCTGTGCACCACCAAACTGAATACAAATTATGATAAGATGAAGAATATGTAACGAACGTTTTGAGCACAGATGGGCTGTAGAGCTGCCATTAAATATTTGAAGTTGATGACCTTGTTTTTAAGCACACAAACGTCACTCCTTTATACATTAATAAGAATATTTTTACTTTTCTAGACACTAATCTCATCAATCGCAGTGGGAAA
>JANVCK010231912.1:0-10102 GCA_026546655.1 Epizoanthus illoricatus | reverse complement strand
CCATTATAAAATGAAAGAATATTACGCTGAAGTTGATCTGCTTTGATTTTGTCACCAAACAAGACTCCAGCCGACGTAACAATAGTTGGGCGTCAGTTGTAAATCCGGAAATACTTTTCTGTTCCAAAAATAGTAACAGGAAAGAAAATATGGTTGCCACTGCGCATGTGCGTGAATAGGAACGGGACAAGAGTCATGTAGGAGTTGCATACCCTTACTCGCTTTCTTGCAAAATGCTAAAATAAAAGAGAAAAAAAGAAGAAAAAGCAGAAAAAACAACGAGAGGCGTTAATAAACCCTTGATTATACCGGATTTTATAAGAACACTGAGACTGAAATTTGCTAAATACCAAGAAATAATTTTAATATAAGAACATCAACTTTCAAATCCATGACACTTTTACTGTAATTATCGTTTCCATGGCAACCCTATCGGGCCTCAAATGCACCCTATTTTTGACATTTAAACGTATTTTACGCAACGCAAAAATGAGTTCGGAGACCCCCATTTTTTAAAAAAATTCCGAGCAGTTTTGCTGCCACTTTAATTTTACACCTGTATGGCATTCTGCTGTGTGACAGTTGTCTGCTGTGTGATATTCTGCTGTGTAGCATGTTTGCTGTGTTGCGTGTCTGCTATGCCGCATGTCTGCTGTGTGGCATGTCTGCTGTGTGGCGTGCCTACTGTGTTGCGTGTCTGCCGTGTTGCATGTCTGGGACCGGTTCCTCAAAAGGCGATTAGCGCTAATCCAGGATTAAAATTTAACCCACCATTGGACTGCGTTTTCCAAAGAACGACTTAGACAGCAAATCGTGGATTAGTCAATTGTGTAAGTGATCTATGTTTAAACATCGCTCCTTAAAACATTAAGTAATAAATACGAAATTCAGAAGTCTACTTTGAAATTGAGCCTAATCCTGGGCTTTTGAGGAACCGGGCCCAGATGTTTTTCATGTCTGCTGTGTGGCGTGTCTGTCGTGTGGCATGTCTGTTGTTTTGGGTATCTGCTGTGTGGCATGTCTGCTGTGTAACATGTCTGCTGAGTGGCTTTTCTGCTGTGTTACATGTTTGCTGTGTGGCATGTATGATGTGTTGCATATCTGCTGTGCCGGTGGTGCGATTGCTATGTATGTAACATCCCTGATGTGTTGCGTATCTGCTGTGTAGTGTGTCTATTGTGTCAGCAGTCAGCTCTGTATCTAGAAATTAATTCTTCTTCCCATTACATAACATTTATTAGCTTTTTGTCCACACCTCCAATAGCACTTCCTAACTGCGGGTGACAATTCTATTCAGTAAAACTCGGATAAAGTTGAAAGCAGAAAGTTGATTAAATTCAGTGGAAAAGCAAGGTATACATCCGCAGTCGCTGCCCATTTATTTTTTCAGTTTTTTGTCGAATTGAGATGAATTGAATTCGAGTCGAGTAGAACTAAATAATTTTTGAACGCGGCCGGCCCACACCTTTATTCTTCAATCGGCTCGAAAATTTCCTAGCACTTTCAGCCACGTTAGTTCATTCGTACTTTGTCTGTCAAAAGAGAAACAACTGAATATTGGAAAGAAGAATATTACCATAATTTACGTTTCAAACCTAGATTTACGATGATCACATTGCCATAGTTAGCCAAGAAAATAACGGATAGTTAGGGTTAGTAAGCGACCCAACATAATCATTTTTAAAATAGCAAGGTTTTAAAAGTTTTTGTGAAGTCTAAAATGGAGTCAGTACTCCCAACCTGGATCTCATGCAAGTCTGTATTATAAAATAAATAAACGATGTTTTCCGAGCTTTCTAGCAAAGTAACTTCACACTATTGCACAAACAGCAGTAAAAATCGGTCTTTCATTTCTGCTGCTCGTACAATGGTTTCAGTGGTTTGATATCACTTTCAGTGGTACTTTAAAATCCTAGAAAGCCTAAAAAACTTTGCTTATTGCTTCATAAGAGTTAGGAAATTACACAAGCTGAGAATATAAAACGTTGTTTTTTCTGATAACGTTATCGTTGTTTTGTATTTGTGTTGTCTCGGCACCACACAACAGTAGCGCCCATTGCACGTGAGCAGCAAATTTGTTTTTTCTGGTCAATTGATTATTCTATTGTCAGTATCTAAACGTTTTCCAAATAACAAATTTTTGTAAAATCGCTGATGCGTCAAGCTTGTCAACGGAACATCTGTACTCATAAAATTCATACAAACAGCAGATATATTTTAATACAACATGTAAGGTGTTTATCTCTGCCGTAATACCCGAGTCAGTAATCTAACACTGATCAATGTACAACGAGAACTCGCTGAATTGGGTGCCATGTGCGCATAACAATTGGATTCAGTGTGGGCATCACTTGGCTTTGCATAAGTTGGTGACGTGTTTGGACGTAAACTTATAAAATCTTCGTTTTCTTCAAACTTTGACCCACGGCGTTTTCGGCCATGTGGCATTAATTGAAGCATAATCCGTGTAAGCTAGTACTTTTATGCGAGTTCTTTCTGTTTGCCACTCCAGAAATATGAGTTGATTGAACAAGTCTCAAAATACAAATCTATGAGTCATTCATTGAAAAACTGTTGTATTCCTGCACCGAAAATCCAGCAAAGTGCATAAATTTTATTTTATAAGACAGATACTTTGAACGACAGAAAATAACTATAAAAATTTAGCATATTATCAAGTGAGTGCATTTTTTAATTTCTCACTTAATTTTAAATGCTTCACATGCACTTCTGAATGTTAATTGTAAATAAAATACACTTTCTTGTTGCCGAAAACATAATATCAAAAGCGAAGTGAAACATAAACAAGGGCAGATTGCCCACACAGACACATTCAAGGTTATTTAAAGCAAATCATTACGCCTAACGGATGTGGATGATATTTTAAATTGTTTGCAATTCCATGGATACTGTACTTATAAAATAAATACCAAGAGACATCCAACCGGCGGGCTGGCGTAAGCACAATTTCAAAACTTTCTTGTTCGGGTGATTAACTTTGCCATTACACAAAGTTACTCTTTATCACCGCAACTTGGACGGAAGGAAGCTCAGCAGCTTGCAGCTCAACCTTCCAAAAGGGCTTGTAGTGGAGTGTAACCATCTGAGACAGACATGCAGATGTGTTAAAATAGATTATTAGTTATTAGTTTTCAGAATTCTATTTTCCCCTGATAATGATGATATTAGTACGTATTTTCTACTGTACGTTTTCCACGTGTACATATCTGCCCACATACAGTACTAGTATCACTATCAGAACCTAGAGATCGAGCCAAAGGCATTACACAAGCTATGTTTAATTTTGCACGATTGCCTCCTTCAATGTAAAGATTTCATTTGAGCTAAATTGACTCAACTTATATAAATGACCGTGCATGATTAAAAGTGCGTGGTTTAAAAACTCTTTTTCAACACAAGCCTCTTTAAAACGTTCGATAGCTCGGATGTATAAATGTTGAGATAATCCTTCATTGCTGACAAATATTTTTGTACCTTTTTACTGCAATACAATGATATATCATACTTGCATGACTGAGTGCTGAAGGACGATGTCACATGATTTACCTCTTACATATCGAAGTACTACACTAGAGAAAAGAAATAAGTTTATTGGAATAGTTATTTTACCACGTTCCATTTTATGCGACGTTTTCGAATAAGAGTACCATTTATTATTGCATTTGAAGAAACTAATTTAAAGCGTCCCATATAATATCATAATCAAGAAGATACGGCAGAGCTTCCAGTCTTAAATCAAAGTCAATAAAGTGGTATAAACATATAGCTACCGTCTCCACATGCCCACTGACACTACACAAAACGAAACTGTCTCCATCTATTAGCAATTGTAAATCATATCCGTTTTATGTTTCTCACGATGCGCATCTATAATTATATACTAAAACTGAAACTAATACACAGCCAAGTGTCACAATACTTCTGGCGCTGTTCTTTTCAACTACTTGGCCTAGCATCAGTATGTTAGCTTTCTAGTATGGTGACCGGGCCCTCGTCAGTTATCGGCATTCGTATAACTAAATAAAACCCAAGACATTCTGTTCCAATAAATTTCAAATTTAGTTTTGAAATGATTGTTGTGATGTTACTGTATTAGCCCAAATGTGAACCCTGAAAATCTTCTTGATGATTTCGGAAACGTGATTTCATGCCTTAAGGCCAGACTCATAAATCTGTTCTTCGCATTATGATTATAATTAACGAAATTCGCAAGAAATAGTGAGAAACTAAAACACGTTTATGAAATTGAACCAGAAAAGGCCAAAGAATTAGAAATTTTGGAGAAATCTTAATTGTGTTATTTACTTGTGTGTTAATATAATATTTTTTCCTATCGCGTTTCAATTCAAACCTCACAAATATTGTAACTGAGTAGAAAGTATTGACAGGCATACAACCCCCAAATCCTAAACAAATTCAGTCTAAGGATAGTTGTTGTAGTTGTTTTTGTTGTTGTTGGTTTTGTTGTTGTTGTTGTTCTTCTTCTTCTTCATCATCATCTTTTTCTTGAATAACAAGTATCATTAAGTGATTGTAAGATATACAACTATAATTGCACTATACGAGAGAAGTGATGACGAGGACAATTGATACTTGAATCCCTTGTCCTATATTCCACAACAAGTTCATAAATAAAAGAACTGAAGAAAATCTTGAAATTGGTCTAGATTTTTGGCTTATCAGTTACCCACGTGACAGTTGGTGCTGCGAGAACATTAACCTCCTCTGTAAAATGAATCTATGAAAATATACTGTTTTCGTATTACACCGATTCTATAGTACATGCAGCTTCATTCTGTAATTCCTTCGTTTGTACGGGTTTCTTTGCAGATTTTCATCAAGTTAAGGCTGCAGTCGTGTTATCTTGCTTATTGAACTGACAATGTGGTACGCTTGATTCAAACGCTAAGGTTCGCCTAATCACTTCTGTGCCTACCAATCTGGGATCTAAAACATTGTTACACTGAGGACCATACAACCTCGAAGTGCCTACACTGAGTGTATGGCACTGAGAACACTGAATGATCGAATTTCGTCGAAACTGATCGGGTATCTCTGGACGTTCTTTGTGAACGTTTGCTCTGTACTTAGTTAGAGCAGAACTTCAGCAAAGGTTGACAAAACCCCATTCGTGCTACTTGAAATACAAGCGAATCGTACTGGCGGAGTAACAGAACTGGTCAGCCCATGCAGCCTTCTATAAATAGTTAAGAACAAGTTTATTAACTGCTATGGAAACAAAACAATATAATTTAAAAGCATATATTTTTCAGCTAATTACCATTATACGGGGCTACACTGTAGTGATCTGAAATTTAACTTTGTCTCTTACAGAAGTCGTATCAAACTAAAACGAGTGATCTGTTTGGTGGTTTTCTGTCACAATTCCTTTCCAGTAGAAACAGGTGTACCAATGACTCCGCATCAGGAATCTGAGTAGTGAAAATAACTATTACAATAAATTAACTTTCCGAGCAAATGATTTCGTTTTGATAACCGTAACCCAAAGATGTGGGCCGCCCAGCATTCCACAAGTCTGTCTGTCTGTTGCACCAAACATGTCGTTAGTCTATTTCAGTAGCTCTGTTGATCTACCTACTTCACTGAACTATCACTCATGACTCTCGCATTTGCAAGTATATATCAACTAAACAGTGGAGACTATGTTTTTTTTGTTGGTCAGAGATACGCAGTATAGTCGTCCATTCCGTATCTATTGAGATTCCAGAGCAAATACCTGACATTTTTCAACCTTTTTATCACTAACCAGGTCTACGCCACTAGGTTAAACGTCGCTGCCACTAATTAAAAAGGAGTATTTAAATTGTTAGTGGTTAGCTTTTCAAATCTAAAGGAGGGTTTTGAAGAACTGGTTGAGTGTTCTTCCAAACAAAATCTGCAACTGTCCCTTACAACAGCGTGTTGCCATGAGCATGAAATAAATTGTATCGGTCAGGTTCCTGTGGCTCGTGTAACTAGCGCTGATTCTCAGATATGTTCGTTGGTTATCAGAAAGGAAAAGAACCTATAAACGGCAAATAATACGAAATCATTGAACAACAAATAATATGTAACTAAAATGAAAAACATTTTAAGAACAGATTGGCAAAGTTGGAGTTTTGATTTTACCGACAAATTGAACCCGTTCTTTGTGTTCCAAAAGTATGGCGCGAGAAGATGGTAATTAGTACAAGCCCCGACAAAGCAAACGTTTCGGATAAATTATATAAACTTCATTGAAAAGGTTGCACGCACTGGAGAAAAAATTATTTAAACTATTTGATCCACCCCTCGGCTGTTTACGTTTCTATAGATGGTTGGGTGCTTTACCGTTGAAATCATCTCCAGTTCCTGCCTTTTGTTTTTATTGGCTCCACTGTTCAGGAACTGTTGTCATTGCCGCTACAAACGAGGGTTGAGGTGTAACCCAAAGTCGACGTTAACTTCTATTTCATCACTTATACTTGTTACAACGCATAAAGTAATCCAAATATTTTTCTTCTGTGGGAACTAAGGATACAACCTTTCGGAAGTTTCACATCTAATACTGAGCGCTTCTTCAAGGTGAGTTTTTGCATTTGGACAAAGACGTTTCTCCACTGACTCTAGCTATCACCAATGACTCAAAACAGCAAAGTGTGCATGTATCGTGCACTGCTAGCTGCATCAGTTGGCGTAAGCGATTCGTTTGATACAGTAATACCAACTTTTGACATCGCTGAACTAGTTCGGTAATAATGTGCAAATCTAGGTAAGAACGGAGTTTAAAAAAGTTTTAAATACTAGATTTATCGAAAGCTTTTCAAACAGGCGAACTACGTTTTTGCTTGTCCAGTAGTGTCTTATTCTAAACTGTTTGTAAAGATTTGCAAAAGCGTCGATTGATCTACTGTTGTTTTGTGAGTTATTGCTTTCTCGTAGTGCTTACTCTAATGACGCTTCTCGATCAAACTTCAGGCGAAAAAACTATTTAGCGTTCGTTCAGTCTCTCATTAGTTACCTGCAGATTTAACACAAAAGACATCCGGGGTACGAAATATTAACAAACTGAGTACTAGTAAAGTGGACTACCTTTACAATTTGTAATACTAATGAAAAGAATGTAGTGAAATTGTGTGGTGCATGATATGAAGTGTATGTAATAACGAAGTAGTTCTTAGAGCCCAAGTAATAGAAACTGGCAGACAAAGTTGACGCCCAAAATAGAAGCAAAGGATGATATCAGTAAAATAGATGCTTCGCCTCCGGCTTTATCGCTTTTTCAGATGGTAATTCTGTGATGGATCAAACGGTCAACAGTTGCTAAGTCAAAAGTCACAAAAGCTTTTAGTGTGTCTATAGAGAGCAGTTTATTGCTTGTCAAAGTGTGGTGTGGCTTCGTCCACACTAATCCGTTTTCGTTTCAATGCGCATACTTTTTTATGCATTTGTGCCGATCGTTCACACTAAAAACGCTGATCGTTTTCACCGAAAACGAAGGCTTTCGAAAACTCTTCCCAAAGTGGAGATTTTTGAAAACACATCAAATGAAAATGGACTCTTTGACCCTGTTCGCCATACAAATGCGTTTTGAAAACGGAGGTTTGTGAAATCAGAGACTTTTTAAAACGTACTAGTGCGGAAGAGGCCTTAGAATTTGGTGTTGGATAACGAACAGTTGCCATAAGCATTCCGTAATGTCAAACAATTTCAGCTAATTTCACTACTCTTTTGCTTCCTATGCGTTTCAACGACAAACATTGATCAGAAATTGTGCACCGAAATTTGCTTTTACCTTTACAAACGGATGTCTCGATATATTTGTGAAATATACTAAATTGAGGCATTTCACACACTGTGCGGTCAGTCTCGAGGGTGTGAAAATGTACTGAAATGTTTTGCACAGTGACTGGATATTTCCCTGAACAAATTAATCTATTAACACATGATTGATTATTCCACAGAGGTTTCAGCAGTAACTTTGTGAAGTAAAAACAGTGCTGACGTGCAAGCATGCGACCTCCTGCAACTAGGTCACCTTCAGCAACTGCTGCTTTGAAATTCGTTATTTGTGCAAAAATCAATGTGGCAATGAATTTTGCTTGGACTTGAATTTTTAATTATTTCCCAACTTTCTAAGACGATTTTCTCACAGCGCTATGTGTGGATAGGTATGAAATTGAAAATTTTACTGGCCTCAGTTACAGTTACTAGTACTCGCTTAATTTTTATGTATGCATCGCGAAAGGAAAAGCTGCATTTAATGATGGCAAACATATATATATTATTTTCCCCATAATGCACCAATAAGTGCCGCTGGGTTTGAAGATACAAGCCTATACAAGTGCCAATCAACCGATCGCACGTATCTGAATACATTGTGCTGGCATTACGCTCAACATTTGTTTCTGTTTATAAGAACAAACCTAGAGGGAATTTATAACTGAGTATTTGTAATCTTTTTGTTTACCATAGTATAGTAACATATCCTATACTCATTTCAGAGCAGGCCAGGATAACCACAGTACATTGGTTACAATCTTTACCAATTCAAGAAGTTCAAGTTTGTGATAAGTCGCGTGAACGTCATTATAAAATATCCGCCTTGAAATTGAATCATTTACACTGACTCGCAAAAAAACTGACTCTAGCATGGTGACGATGATTTCTCGACACGTATAGTGTTTGTTACAAACTCTGGAAACTATAGTCTACGCAAAACATATTTGTATTTAGAAAAGAGACTGAGTGCGGATTTTATGTAAATTTTGTGAACGTTACAAGATTTATATGCCAAATCATCCCACGCGTTATTTCTTTTCATGCGGAGCAGCCATATTGAATCAAGAATCAGAGCATACCTTGGTTTCAAACTAGTTACTAGGCCCAAAATAATTTCCTCCAACTGACATTCTCCGAAGAATTATTACACAGACGTTCGGAAGAATTTCGTCGGAACAGATCGGTCGGAACGCGCGCGTATTAGTGGCGAACAATCGAGAACTGGGTTCTAATAGAACCCAAGTATGCTCTGATTCTAGATTCAATACGGCGGCTGCAGGCATGAAAAAGCAAGAAACGTATGAGATTCCATTGCACTGCCGATTCATACAGTGCCCTTGGTCACTGACCCAAGTGCTCAGATTGCGTAGAACATCAGTTCTAAACATAAGCCTTTAAAAACAAAACATCTTCATATTCGTAAATACAACAAAAACGCGGGTCAGTTGAGACTTTTAACGATCATTCACTCCTCCAGTTTTTATCGGACTTTGGAATTTTTTGACAAACTTATTCAGCTCTTGGGAACCTCTTTTCAGTAGTTTCTAAATATCGAAAAAAATCAATTCCATACTGGAGAACTGGTGAAGCGAAACTAAGAACCTGGAAATGCGTAACTTGGAAGCAAGTCAAATCAAAAGTAACGCATTGCTGAGTGACGTGCTTTGTACATTTGAGCTTTTATTTCAGAGTAAGGCCTTATCATCTAAGCTGAAAGGGAAACTTTTGTTGACGTGCACGTGGAATCTAAAATAAATTTGCTGGATGCGATTATGTATAGCTTTATATGTCATTAACTGGCTTTGAAGTTACCGAAAGTTGTACTACAAAATTGGGATCGGGCTTCCAACCTATAGAATGACTCGAGTGGGCGGCCGGGGTCCACAGCACAGCAACCGGTTCCAAACCATCTCCCAACCGGTTGTTGTCTACGATCGGCGAGCTTCTCCAACGCTTTTATTTTTTGTTTTGCTTCGTCGAACACATGTGGGTCAAATACTGGGGTTAATGACCTAAACGTTGATTTAGTATGTATTCCGTAACGAAAGTGATCTCCATTTAATACGTCTAATCAGATAAGAACTTTCTCCAGAGCCGTTTTTCTAATTACATCAGTATTGTGGCGTATTGTACTACATTTTAAAATGAATAGCTTCTATTCACGCAGACCAAACAATAAAAGGCTGTAATAGCGCTGTTTACTAGCCTGTGAACAGGCTCTCCGGCTGGAGAAATGGTAAAATTTGGGGGGAAGGGGGTAGGGGGAGGAAGGAAAAAGGAGAGCCTGTCCACAGTCTATACAAAAAAGCCTTCCACTGAT
>JANVCK010231901.1:0-10104 GCA_026546655.1 Epizoanthus illoricatus | reverse complement strand
TTTTGTCCCCGTCTCCATCCCCGTTCCCGTTCCCGTCCCCGTCCCCGTTTGTTTCTTAAATATATTGCATAACAACAGTGGTTGACCATATGCAAAACTATTGACTTGAGAGTGACCGAAATGAAAGGACACAGCTGGAACCAGTAATTATTTGGACTTATCCGTCATCTCTTCGGGTAATAACAATGTCGATTTTCCTCTCATCTTTCCCTGGTTCTTTGTTATACTGGCCTTCAGAACTAAAGACCCATTGACAGGAAACGACTGAAATGTTTGGCATCTCTACCGCAACTGACTATGAATTGCTCTTTTCTCAGTGCCAGTAATCATCGATACAAATGGCATTTGTGACCCATTTGTTCTCTTCTTACACTCTAGAATTCTTACAGTGACTTGATTTTACTTGTTTTGCCATTGCAAACTCGTATCGGTGGAGAAGATTAAGAGCCAATATCATTTACAAATATATTTTCAATTTGTCGCGGCAATCGCAAAGCGTGAGATGTTCAGTCTCTGTTCTGAGTGTTGAGACCGCCTTTCCCCGGGCATTTCCTGTCTATACAATGAAAAAAAGAAATGAATGTCATTGCCGGTAAACTGAAACACTAGATAATATTTCTGGCAAACATAACTGAGAGTTCTAAAAACGAAAGGTTATAGCATACATATTTTTAGTTCTTATGTCCTTGTTCTGTATACTACATTTTGAAATTCCGGAGATCGCAGACACGAATAAATTGATAAATGATAATAAATGGAAATTAACCGGGTTAAACTCCCATCTGGCAGGGAGGCTGGCCGGCAGAAACCTCCGGGTTATGAGTCAGAGCTTTTTAAAACCGCTCGGTCATGCTAATATCTTATCTAAATATTTGTTAAAAACAAACGTTGTCAACACATATAGATGAGCAAGATTTGTATATATTTATATATTTATAATTTATTGCCAATTATGTAGCTGAGTTAAGGGCTCATTGAGTTTCTAAAACAATTTTACTCTGTACAAGGTAAATCATAAAATTCCAAACAATTCTTGTTCCAAAATAATTCAGTAACCTTTCAAGGACTGATTATGGACACACATAGGCAAGAAAACATTTCATTTACATTTTATGTAATTTTTATCATATATATAAATGTTCGTTCATTAGTACCCAGATATTTCTTGTGGTTACATATTTTGTGGGAAAAGCCAATACAACAATTTCGTCCAACATACCTAGTCAAGGCTGTCGTCCAAAAAATTCATAACTGAGAACATACCTAGTCAAGGCTGTTGTCCAAAAAGCCAAGAATTGAGAACATACCTAGACAGGTTTTTCGTCCAAAAAACAATAATTGAGAACATATCTATACAAGGCTGTCGTCCAAAAAAACCCAAGAATTGAGAAAATATCAAGACAAGGTTGTCGTCCAAAAAACCAGGCATTAGTCTGAGGACATATATATACCCAGACAAAGCTGTCGTCCAAAAAACCAAGAATTGAGAACATACCAAGACAAGGTTGTTGTCCAAAGAGTCAAGCATTGAGAACATACCTAGACAAGGCTGCTACCCCAAAGCCAAGAATTAAGGACATATCTAGACACGGTTTCGGCCAAAAAGCTGTTGACGACATATCTAGACAAGAGTTTCCGTCCAAAAAGCCAGTTTTTGAGGATCCCGGTTATAAGCCCCCCACTCCGCTTATAAGTGCCCCCGCTTATATGCCCATCAGCTACAAATAAAAAAAAATTCGGCCGGTTATAAGGCCCTCCCCCGATATAAAGTCCCCTATACTTTTCCTCAGTTTAGACAATACAAACGCCTTCACAGAACACAGTAAAACTTCACGAAACAGTTATAGCTTTACTACAATCCCATCAAATATCAACGGAATTGTTCCGCATATTGAAATTATTTATCGATTTATTGAGACGTTTAAGAAGTTAATTAAAGGAAAACGTATTCAGTCGATAATGCTGTATGTCCCGAAACGTTTTTTCCTACCACTTATAAGCTGCCCCGGATATAATTAGTCCCCCTTTATAAGTCAACCCCAAACCCCTTACGAACAAATATAAGCCCAGGGCTTATAACCGGGATTTTACGGTACCTAGAAGAGGTTTCCATCCAAAAAGCCGAGGATTGTTTAGTCACCACCTTGTTGGGTAAATTTAATTCCAGATAATTATTTTAATTTTCGGTTAATAAAGTTCATTACTTCGTTAGGCTAAGATATGGCTGTCACAATAACGAACATTTATGGACATGCAGGGGGATAGAAACAATTGTAGAAAAATTGTATGAGAACTATAAAAACCAATCATTGTCAGTGTGCTGTTCCTTTATCTGTACTGTCGGAATCATTTTCGTTGCAAATCTTAAAGACAAAGCCAACGTTTGTACCGTATTGTACCTCGACAAAGCTACTCCTGCCTTCTACAACGCCAACATTTGAGTAATCTCGACCCTAATATCGGCCTCAGACTGCTCTTCCCTTTATTGCGCATGCCTGACCTGACGGCGGGAATCGAAGAGCTCTGAGAAACTCTTCGCTGTCACGCATGCGCGAAAGAGACGAGCCCTGGCGTTGTAAAGCCAAATTTGCCAGATTTTGGCTACGCTTCCGCAAGCGAGTTTCCCAGAGCCACTCGTTCCTGCCGTAGGTCAGATAAGAACGTGGGCCCTGGGAATGAGATTGAATCATATTATAATGTCCGTATTGCGCATGCGCACACGGATGCTTGGGATGAGTGGGGTTGAGATTGACATTTGAGGATACTCGCAGAACCACGAATGTGCAAAATGGGGCTGTTTATTCCGATTGGTCGAAGTCGCTTTGAAGGGTTTAAATGCCCGATGTGTGTTGTAGAATTCTTATGATTTAGACAAAATTTGAATTCGTGGTTTTGTTTTGCAAAATTAGGGTGTCTGAACACAATTAACGGCAAAAACAGGATTTAAACTTGTAAAAGTGTGGTCTCTTCATGTTGAGATATTCCAGCACATTCGAGAGCTAAAGGAAACTATATTGTTACCATGGAAACCATACGTTTTTAAAAGTCACCACTGATGTGTCAGAAGCCCATCATTTCTAAAAATCTACTCGATAGCTATTTGTGATTTTGTACAAAATGATATTAGCATGAGAATAATTATTTAACAATTACATACATTACCGGTCACTTTTCTTGAAAATGGTTTATCATAATTTGTCATTTTGCAGAACTGTTAATTTTCTACTTCTAAGTTTTGATAGTAGATTTTGAAATCTCCCAATGTTTTGAGAATATTAAGGTGGTTTTCTGCTGTTATTGTTGCCATGGAAACCTAGAACATATGTTGAGCTTTTATGAGACACAAAAGCAATAATTAGCATTTACTGAACTAATATCATACAAGGATGGATCCCTTTCAAAATTGTGAAATTGTGTTCAGTCACCTTATAATCCCACGCGCACTCATTACTATTGTTTATATTCTAAGCGAAGAATCTCTGTCCACGGGCAACAATTCCAAAACAAGACATAACCAACTTGTTTGTACAACAACTGACAGAAACAAGCAAATTGCCCTATTGCGTTAGTACGTCACAGCTTGTTTACATTCTACAAACTCAAGAAAAAAGTTGCACAAACTGCAATTTTATGCCTTTTAGACAAGAGATAGCCATGTTTTTGTACATTTTAATTCATTTTCAGAATGAAAAGTGCGAAGGCTTCTGCGATTATCAGTAAATTAAACAAACCATATGAAACAACTTGTGAAACAAACTGTGAAACAGCTTTGTTGTTACATTTCATTGTTCATATGATATTAGGAATCAGATACGATAAAGTCGATAGATTTGAATCTTTATCAGCAAAATAAGTCGCTGTTTGTTTAAACACTGATAAACGGTTATGACGTAATAGTGAACTAGAATGCAATTAAAAACTATTTTTGACTGAGATAACTATTGTCAACTATCAACGCACGTTAAAATTTGGAAACACAAATTTAGATATTCGTTATTCTAATCAAACATTACTGAATTAAACTTTTAAAAATTATATATTTCAAATACACAGTTTCCGATAGCTCCAACAAAGACTTCCGCTGTAGTCGACAAGTTTAATTTAATTCGAACAACTTAATTTCCTATGTTTCCGAAGGTTCCAGGCATTCCAATACTTTTCAGTTAAAGTTTAACCTAATATCAGAGCACCGCTTCATATACAAATGTGACCTTCGTGGGCGTTGAACAAATATTTTCAAATAAAACCACTGATAAAATAAAATGACCAACTTAGGAAGCTGCCACCATCCTCGGAAATCCAGGGGCGGTACTCCGGACGAGAGGAAACCTCTAGGCGACCACTAAAATTAGCGATTTTACACTGTAATTTCGTATTTAGCAAACAGTTGAATTTAGCGAATTGTAAAGATTTATGGACACCTAAAACGACCAGACTTAGGCGCTAGTTACTGCGACAACTCCTTATAGAAAATTTCAAAAAATAAAACCGCAAAATTAGTTGCCACGACTGACAAACACTTGTCTTCAGGCTGGGAGGGGCGGACAGTGGTAAATCCGTCTTGTCTCGATTGTTTCTATAATTTGACGGGCGCCTCTTGAGTCGCAGTGGTTGGGCAGTTATGCGCATCCGAACGACTATTCCATTATGTTATGAAATCTTGTCTTCAAATGTTCCAATATAAATCATGTGAATGCCAGTCTATTACGGGGAGCGTAAATAATCTTGATAAGAGTGAAACTTAATTGGCTAAATTCCAGGACGGACAACGTCAGACTGGAGTGTTTACTACAGATGGGAAGAGAGACAGAACACATTTTGAGTTTGACAAAGTCGTGGCAGTTGTTGAGCTATTAATAAAATGATGGGATTGATCAACTAAAAGTTGATATGGTTATGTTTTGCGCCGTGAGGGTGAAAGGTCTCAGCTGACGTTTCGAGCGCTAGCCCTTCGCCAGCCGAAGCTCGAAAAGTCAGCTGAGACCTTTCAGCCTCACAGCGAAAAACATAACATATCAACTTTTAGTTGACCAATCCCATCATTTGACCTTAGTACTCGCCGACGTAGAAAACCTAGCTTTTTTAAAAAAAACTAGTCTACCAGAGTTGTTGAGCTACTTAGACTGTCTTACTCTTAGTCAAAATACTGAGATCGAGTCAGCTAAAAGCTAATATGATAATAATTTTAAAATAAAATACTTTATTCCTAATAACAAGCATTTAACTACAGTCTCAGTGCTTTTTACATAGATATATGAACAAAAAACAAAAATTCACACCATGTCTATGACAAAGCACTGTCTCGGGAAACGTGAGCTAAACCCAACTGCCCTCACGGCGAAAAATAAACCGTATCCGGCAACATTCAGTTGGGCAATCTCAATATTTCGCCAACGTACCGAGAGAATACGAGTTTGTCTGTGAACTGATCTAATTCCAGCGTGTTCTAGTCCAAAGGCTGCCTAACTGGATGGATATACAGTGATTCCCGGCCTTCGTAGCCAGATAAAATCTCTCAGATTTGTCTCGCTGCTTCGGAAAACAAACACTTAAGGCTGCATAATTACCATTTTTATTACTGTTTTAGTATCTGCAAACGTGAAAAGTATTTACCAGCTGACTGCTGTCAGAATGTACTCATAATGAACTTAAACGGTTAAGGATTTGCCCTGATGCAATAGTGTTATAATACAAAAGGGCTGAGAAATAAATTCTTTAATAATTCTTAGGACTTTTTGGAATATAACTTTGTATAGGTGTGCCCCTCTCAAAGCATTTCAAGGAATGAAAGCGTACATCGATAGTATAAAGAAGAGAAGTCGTTTTATGTCTTAAGTCAATCAAAGCTATGCAATTGGTTAGAAAATGCCCGTAAAATTGGTGGTTAATAACCTGCTCATAGTCGCTAATTTTTCCTCTTAGCGGACAAATCTCTATAAGCCATAGATAAAGTTCTTGGCTTTTTGACCGAGATGAGAGGACAGACCCGGAGCCAAAATAGTGTGTCCATTATCCGCCTTGTGGCTTCTCGTTCAGGTTTGAAAGCATTAACATTAACATTAATTAATTTATAGTGCGCGTATTGCATGTGTATATATATGGTCATGCGCGCATAAGGTGCTCTCAGGAATCAAAGTGTAAACTTTTAAACAGGCTAAAGATTTTGTAATTAAAACAAAACTTGAGAGTGTCCATTGCAAACACTTTCTCGCAGTACAAATTGATACTGTTCTGCTCCCGCTTCATAAAGAGCTAA
This sequence comes from Epizoanthus illoricatus, assembly GCA_026546655.1. Lineage (NCBI taxonomy): Eukaryota > Metazoa > Cnidaria > Anthozoa > Zoantharia > Epizoanthidae > Epizoanthus > Epizoanthus illoricatus. The sequence continues at coordinate 3,848 of JANVCK010231901.1, read as the reverse complement.
AACGTACGTTCTCGCAGGCTACTAATTTGTTATGCATGAAACACACGACCATAGAAGCATAAGAAACCAATATTTTACTAATCTTCTCTTAATTATATTGCTATAAAAATACCCGAACATCACGGCACATTGTTTATATCAGAAACATTATAAATATATATAATGTGTAATAATTGTTTACATTAGGAAAATATTACCCTGCTTATGTGTGTAGTATATCATTGTTATTTTCATTTACATTATATATTGCTACGCTTCCTGTACAAACAAAATTTTCCCAAAGTGAATAGACTGCGAGCCGTCTCTTCCCTTTCCTCAGACCAATAAACTCCCCCACCTGTATTACGCCACACGGTCAGATGGAAACTTTTGCTTTTCTCGGCCGAAAAATAGCAAAATAAAGGGACGGCTCGCAGTCTACAAAGTGAAGTCATACACTTTAAGAAAATTGCCAAATTAATCTTCTTAATGCTATTCATGAAAAATAAACTCGGGAGCCATTTTGCGCCAAATTGCCCCGTTCACGACTACGGCACGCGTTTTTCAACAAACTAAACCAAACAAAGCACTGATTTATTTAGCTGGCCTGAAAAGTAAGTTTCCGTTACCTTTACTGCTTTAGACATTACTCAATGTTTTCGGACAATTTGAACAAGAAAGTCTGGAAGAACCTCATAACCGCAATATCACAGTCATCTGATTGTGGCTTGTTTATATTTTGATCTCCTCCGTGTTGAAAGTGCAAAAATATAATGATTAATTGTAATTTTAATTCTTAAAATTAAAGTTGAAAATAATAAACAAAATTATATAAACGAGTGAGAAAATTACATTTGTCCATCTCTACTGAGAAATTGCAAACAAACTGTGACTTGTCATTGTGTGTCGCCAAAATTAAAACACTTTTTGAACCTCAAACAAAGCTGCGCTTGAGATAATTTGATGCCCAATCGAACAATTTGCTGTAGTCTATCAGTTGCTTAACTCTCATTACCGTATTGTTTATATAGATGTAGATGAGTTAAGGTGAAATTGTGCACTGTTTACATCAGAGTATTTAAAAACTCTTTGCCGTAGGGGTTGGGACTACCCATCGAGGCTGCTCCAGGACTACTTATGGCGGGGCTAAATTGCTCAACTACATTGTTCACATTGTTAGTTGTGGCGGTGGAGCAGCGGTCGCTGCTGTTGAAATCACCTTTAGGGTCTTTTGAACTCGCAATGCTTCCACCCTTGACGATGCTCCAGTGATGCTGCACTGCAATTCTCTTGTACGCACGACGGAACTCTGGGATCCTCCAGCAATAGATCCACGGGTTACAGGCGGAGTTGAAGAGCGCCAACGCGCGCGCCCAGTTGTACTCGACGCTATAGCTGTTGTCCGCTTTCTTGACTCGCAAGAATATGATGGGCAGCCACATCACTGTGAACACCAAGATCACCACCGCGATCGTCATGGCAACGCGACGTTCAACGGTGTCACGCTTTTGTCGCTTCTTCACGGCTTTTGTACTGCCTCGCAGCTTGCCTTGGGTGTGCTGGCGTTGATGGTGAACTTGGAATAGAATGATGGCATAGCTGACGAAAATGATGAGGAAACAAAGCGCCATGACTATCACCGTGAACATGGACGTGACACGCTTCTTATTCACAACCACTCGCATTATCGAGTAGAGAATGGGCACCAGCCAGATGATTAGTAGGGAGATCTTGAACTTTGTGCGTGTCACGAGTTTGTGGTACGTGTACGGCTTCAAGATAATCACGAGTCGCTCCAACGAGATCACGCACAGGTGCAGAACGGAGGCGGCACAAGACGCGTTTGAAAACAGGCGAAATAAAAACTCGATTGTTTCGCTACAAGTTCCTTGTGCGCCTTCAGACAAAAATACCACGAACAGCGGTTGAGCGACAGCTGTAACAAGGAGGTCAGCGACCGCCATGGACACAAGGAGATAGTTAGAGACTGTTCGAAGGCTTCTTGTGGTGTAGACGGCCCCGAGAACCAATATATTCCCAAGCGTGCCGATAATGGCCAACAACACTGAAAGAATGGCCATGGCGACAGCATGGCTGCTGCGAATATGACACATATCCGGGTCCGTGGAGCTATTTGCAGTCATAGTCGCTCCGACACTGACATTTGTCATTTGGTATGAAGACATGGAGAGAAAACAACGGGATTTGTCGTGACAGCAGTTCGGTATTAAAACCAATACACTGGACTCGCACTTATCCGCAACAAATTATTCTCAGATACTTCACGTAGCTGATGAAAGAGTTCCTCGGTTCAGTGATTTTTTTCTGAATCACCTATCTCCAATGTCCAGATTTACAGGTGTGGATTGTTCAGCCACGCAACAGCGGACAATCTTGAAACTGCTGCTACTGGAAACGTGAAAGTGAAGTTCAGAGCTGGAGGTGTCACAGCAACTCTAAACCAAAAGTTTAAGTCCTGCAAAGTTTTCTTGCAGTTTCGGTTAACGTTTTGCGGCCTACTGACCCGTTGAAAAGCAATCGAATTTCCTTCTGGTTTCGAAGTTCGAATCACTGTCCAGTCTCAAATACAGAAAATTGTTGCACAATTTTGGCCAATAACCATGTACCGACTTGTAGTATCCGTCCAAACAACACGGTGCTGAATATTAAACCTGTTATGTCTGTGCCAATGCTAACATACAGAACCCAACAAGTCCTATATGGAGTATACTATACTGGATACAAAGGAGCCTTGAATGTTCTACAATGCCGCGGCTGTAGTGTATAGGTACGGTGGCGGGGTCTTTTCCACAAAGCTGAACAGAGCAGGTGTGTTTAGGTGCTTGGTGGATGGTCGTCTGCTCAACAGGTCGTTGTATAATTCTAGATGAAGTAAACCGCTCGAACTATCAATGAAAACACCACCCGAATCTTGAAGCACGTTGTTCGCCGAACACGGTTACAAAATCTCGACTGAACTAGTCGTCACTCTATAATATTGCACACCTCCAACAATACGCGGTCAGATGTCTGTGATATTAGTCACGACTCAACAGGGGGCGTGATATCTGAACATCAGTCATCGAAAGAGCTGATTGTCAGGTTTAATAATGACTTGAAAATTTCCTTTTCCGGCAATACGACAACAATCATCATTTGTGATGGTAAATTTATTAATTTACAACTTAATGAAACGACTCTCAGTTTTGTTTGATTCGTGTAAGTTTATAATCTGTCTCAGATTCATTCGGCCAGTCAATCCATCAGCGATATACCAGATGTGTTGAAGTATGGTCAACTATGACGTGATACCATTAGTATTTTTCTGTGTAATATTTTTGTGTTGACAGATCTAGAACAGTACTTCAGGCAACAAACAGTTCGAAATAACTTTTGCAATACAATTAATATGCCTTTTTAAACTGAAAATGGTTTTAAAAACAGAACACATTGCTCAAATTGGCAATTAAGCTCGAAATTTTTATATTTAGTTGTTTTATATTTGTAGGTGATGATTCACACGCGGTTGTATACTGGTATAATTAAGCCGGTAATTGCCTGGTATATGGCAATTCACTTTTTACTTCATAATTATTGAAAATCGCTTTATTTATTTCGTGAACGCTTTCTCAAGTCATATATCATGCAAAATCTTCGTCTCTGCGTCTCCCTAAATGTCTCACACATATAAAACGGGGATGACCATCTTTGTTTGAAGAAGAACGAAAACGGATGTCACTGACCTTTGAACCAACCATCGTGGGAATAAATCAACTGGTCACCAATAGCAAAATCAATAGCAATAGCAATAGCAATAGCAATAGCAATAGCAATAGCAATAGCAATAGCAATAGCAATAGCAATAGCAA
>JANVCK010231879.1:0-10104 GCA_026546655.1 Epizoanthus illoricatus | reverse complement strand
CCCCCCTCCTTCTAATAAGCCCCCAGTCCAGAAGCACTGAAAATAAATAAGCTCCCAGGGGGGTTCATAGAGGAAATACGGTAACTAAAGACGCATCTAAGATACAATGATGAAATTTTACGACATTCCTAAAATTTATCGGGGAACATTTTGATGTTCCAAACTTGAAATATATAATGGTTCTTTTACCTGAGAACATCATCATGTTCTGAAATTTAAATGGAATCTTGCGACGCCTACCAAGGTTTAACAGAAATGATAAAGGATAGATATTCATACACCTTCCCAGTGCAATACCAAGCTGGAGGCCGAGTTAAGGACTTAATTCATTAAATAACCACTGCACTGTAATTATAGTATTTCACATGTGCAACTGCCTACCAGCAATGCAAACCGATTTTATCTTCATCCTTGTTTTCATTACAACAATATCAAAAAGATGTAGAACGTTTTTCAACTTTTATTAATTTATACATACTGTACTATCTGGGCCGATTATTTTAATCCTAGCAAATGGCTATCTAGTGTTTGCAAAACCTTTGAACAAAAGATATAACCATTGGCGAGAATTTAGACTCCGTTTAAATCATCGGCTCTCTGTGTTTGCAGTTACCCAACTCAAGTTGGCAGAGAGGGGCACTGCCGAGGTACTGAAATCATGACAGGAACACGCTTGTTTTGATGCTAAAACTATTGACTAAATTGACTGATTTTGATTCACATTGTTTTCTCCTGAAGGTGTCCATCTGTTGCGACATGTCTTGTGAGCAGTTTATTATAGAACAACTTCTATGCAAATGTGGTACGAAAGCATACCAGTACGGGTTTCAGCATTCTAGTACGAGACACTTGCACGCTAGTGGGACCAAAGACTGAATACCGTTCAGTATAACACACTCTAAATCTTATAGCTATCTATATTTGCTAACTATATATATAACTTGGCACAACTCTTACATGCCAACCAAAGGTCGAATACCGTTGCACACACTCAAAACTTTACAGCTATCTTTGCTTGATCCACTGTCTATAACATAGGAACAACTCTTTGTAAACATATACAACAAAGGATACAAAACTCCAGGCAATGAATCCCACATTCCATTGATGATTCTCAAACGTAAATACTGCTAATCCCATGTAGGAAAATATAAAATTTTCTGCTAAGAAGTTAAGCAAAGCAAATGTCTGTTGAAAGAAAATATAAACGGGTCAATCAGATGACTTCGAATCATGTATGTTTCAAAATATTGATGTAAATTTCAAAATTTAAATATTTCTGATGTAACACGTAAGTACTACAGTATTCCTAAAATCGATTATAAAACGCCCTAAGAGTGCTAGCCGAAACTACTGCTCAGTCGGGGCCCACCTTTCTAGGGGTAGAAGGTTACACAACAGACTACCCATCAGATAAGCATGATGGCTAAAAACAACGAAGGAATACATACATGTTACGAAACACCAGGCCGAGTTAGAAGAGTATTTGCAACGTTACCTTCAATGTAGAAGGGGAGCTATAAAAAGTCCTGAGAAATGATATTTTCTGGTGTTCGGGAGGGGGGGGGTAATACAAGAGACCACCAATGATCCGTTTTCTGTTCTCGTGGGTCCAACTAAGTACAGTATATAGTCTTGACTAGCGCCATACAGACACAAGGTATGAGATGAAATGTTGAATAGAAGGCAACAAAACAGACTCTTCAGTCCAAATTCTCACCAACCTGTTTAGTATTGTGTTTAGACTCATCCGACAAGTTGTTGTATGTGTAATGTGCTTGTGAAATTCCGCAAAACAACACTGCGACAATGCCTATGTACAGAATAAGAAGAGAAACAACTTTTATTTAATTAGAATGTAAAACAGTCCTTTCTTTCGTAAATAAATCGTAAAACAAGCTTATATGCAGACAGTTGCACGATTTTTACACTCCCCAATCTTCTTTTTCTCAACCTCTTGAGCAAATCCACGTGTATACTGTATGGCCAGATGGACAAATCATCTGTGTGAAAATGGGATGGATAACTTTTTTGACAGATAACTTGTCTGACTCACTTTATCTGTTTATTTATTGATCTATTCCATCCATCTGCACAGATTGATAACTGTCCAAATCTGTCTTCCATTGACATCAGATGGACAACTGGTCGAATTTGTGACAAAAAAACTTATCCGGTCACTTATCAGTCTTGACATGAATTCATGACAAGCAACACAAGATGAGTTATCTGCCTCGTTTTCACATTTAGACAAATAACTCATCGGACAAGTTATCCGTCTGGACAAGTTATCCGTATCTAGTTTCATTATTCTTTGAAAAGTTCATTTGTGTTTATCTATTCCGAATTGCACAAGTGAAACTTTGTTATTGCACTTACTAAATAAATGATATAATGTATTCAAGTCAATAGCTCACTTTCGATATGTTAAAATTCAACCCGAAATAATAGTCATCAATACGAGGCTCCGTTGAATCAACAATGAAGTTTGTGGTTTATTTCCCAGAGCCTCATATTGGTGTCTATTGTGTTCAGGCTGAAGTTTGATATATATCAAAAGTGGGCTGTATGTGTGTGTACGAGCAAAACACCAGTGAGAACTTTGCATCGGTAGTTTGTGTAAATCATAAAGAAATTAATATATAGGAGTTTTGGCTGTATGGCAAGATCTTGACCATACAAATGCCTACACGTTTTATTCCAGAAGAGTCCCAAACGAATGCACCCTTACATATTATCAACGAGATTCACTACTTGGCACTACTTTGTGTAACACAGATCATTCTGTCCCTACCTGTTAAACCTGCAGCTTCTGCCATGAGGAACGTTGACCATGAAAACAAAAAGAACAAAGCTGTCTCTAATAATGGATAATCGGATATCTTAGTTAATTTTGTTATCTGTTCAGTTAAAAAGTTAAGGAAGCCATCAATTTAAAAAAATTGAAAAGTCATTGAATAATATTTTCAACTTAAAAGTTCTCACAGTCTACATGCACACTGCTTGTGCTGTAACAAAGGGCTAGTACTCAAAACGCCTCATGGCCAAAAACATACCATACAGTATCAACTTTTAAACTCTGGTAGACCCGTTTCTAAAAAGAACTAAATGATCTGCATCACCAAGTAGATCAGATAATGGGATTGGTAAATTAAAAATTGATATGTTACATTTTTTGCCGTGAAGTAAAATATTTGAGATGACGTTTCAAGCACTAACTCTTCGATAAATTTTAGCTGATCAAATTATCCATTACATGTAATTTGCCAGAGAGATGCAGTTAGGGAGGAAGGAACTGAAGCAAATGTAAGCTTTAACAGTATGATCAAATTTAAGACCTCTCTTGCCAATTAAGTGGTTTTGGTTATGGAGAAAAAATTTAAAATTTGAAGTATAGGACAAACATTATAAACAATAAAGGACGGATTTCCTTGCCCTCTACAGCATTTGATCCATGTATACCTGGCACAAGTCAACACTTGTTTCAAAAACAGTATGCTGTGTACCTAAACAGCCTTAAATGTGTGAACATCCTTGTACAAATGTGTGCTTTCTAGTGAGAAATGTTCATTTGTGGAGGTCACAAAATAATGTATTTATTTTTAAAGGAAGGGCAAAAACCATTAACTGATGTATAGCTCCTTGTTTGCGGCTACGTTTATTAGCAAGCTCAAAATGTGCATTTTAAAATCAACCTATTGATAAATAATTCAAAGCTGATGGCCCAGCCCCTTTTATAGTGGAGGACGGAGGCATACAGTACTCCCTCCATTCAATTTAGTGATTTTGAATTACATGTAGAATATTATCAACTGATCATTTTTAAATTAGTCCTTCTAAACTAGTCAGAATTTTATATGTAGTAATTATATTGGAAATAGGTAGATAGGTAGATAAGTTATTTTTTTCTTCTTTGTAAAGTGCAGTTGATCATACATGTATGTATGGAAACTGTGCTACATGTTTATACAAATAAATAATAATTATTATTATCATACAGTAGGAGCCTGGGATAAAAGGGGATGACAAACTAGAAAGTTGAAACTCCAGGCAGGGAATGAAGAGAAAGGGGCCGAGAGAGGGGGGGGCAAGAGAGAAGATCAGACCCTTCGAGCCTAACAGATAGTTCTAATAGAACAAAGACTTCAAATTAAGGTAATTTAATAAAGCTAGAAAAAAATTTGGCCACCAAAGTACAGTAGTAACTACGAGTTTGAGTTTGAAGAATTCAAAGGATACAAGTGCAGTTAATAGCCCCATGGCGAACCCTAATGCAAATGATCCACCAAACACACCAATGAATGTACCAACTGCTCCAAAGAATTTATCAACTTGGAATCCTCCCCCAGCAGTGCTATCCAGCAAGTATGACTCCACAGATCTGCAAGGAAACAAATTAGATAAAGCATGAACTGGGCTGAAAACAGCCAAATAATTTTGAAAATCTCGGTTTTCAAAATAGCTAGCACTTTCTACATTTTAAGCTGGGCACTTTTGAACAAATTCTAAAAGTTTTGAATCATGACCAAAAAAGGGATAGAGAAATTTTAACTGAGGCACAATTGACTCATTTGTCCTATGGTAGCCACAGCCCTAATAAAATATGCTACAAATATGTACATGTAAATAATATTTTTTATAATAATAATACAGGTAATAATAATAATAATAACAACATTCTTTTGGGTACATTTAAGAATCTCAATGCACATAAAAAGATCAAACTGTGTAAAAATTATTTATGAAAGAAAAGTTTTTAAACATCACTGACATACATGTACATTAAGACATACTGTAACCGTATCAATCCTTGAGGGAAGAGTTATCAGTTTCCATAGCAACAGAGTTTTGAATAACAGGAAAAAAAACTGGCTTTCACCTGCCAATAAAGTATATAGTTACATGTATCTCCTCCAGCTGCTACTGCTCAACATTAAAAATAATGTTCTGTCTCAAAATATTTATCAATGTTAACTGGAAAAAAACAGCTGAGATTAATTGAAATACAAGTAACCATTCCATGGTTTGTCAAATATTTTTGAATGAAAACTAAGTGATTTCAAAAGCTCAACAGACAACATGATGTTTGGACAACAAACAGTCATATGAATCAGATCTTACAGATTAATACATGTAACATAATTATGGTGAAACCAATGTTCTGCCAGATTTGTGACAAAGCTAAGACTGAGCGAGCTTGTCTGAGAAGAATATCACTGCCATTAAGATACTTCAGAATGATGGGCAAGCTTGTTCTTCTCATGAATGGATATGAACAGATAACTTACAAGTAAGTTTAAAATATGAATTTATGTAAGGTGATGATTTAACTGCAATTTATTTGTTTATAAATAAATGTACAGTATTTACTTTATTTGGATTCAATGCTGAAACACTGGAAGTTTTAAAAATATAGACTACAAGTTTCTCTTGTAAATCCAGAGAAACAAGATCAAACATGCACGATGTGGTCTTGGCTGATGTAAGGCCTGAGAAAGATATATTTTTAGCATGCTGGCTGATGTAAAGAAGATTGTTCTAAAACACAGTGCCTGAAGAGTGCATCCAAGTTTGTAGAAGTTGATGCCAACAAGAAGCCAATGACTGTAACCATTTTAATTACATGTATAAATGAAACACATATAAAAGTGTTTCTTGAGTGAAGGAACAGGTTTAAACTATGAGATGCTTGATAAACAAAATAATGCAGTTGTCCTGTTTCTAGTTGTCTGGTTTCTGTCAGCCTGTCTCTTACAGACTTGCAGTACAATGTACATGAAAAAGAACAGAATTGGAGAAAATAAAAGACATCAATTAATTACTTTCTTGTGTGTATACATGTATTCTTGAACAGTATGCAGATATACTGCATGTACTGCAAATAAATCTGCTGACACTGTCCACATTTGGCCTCTGTGCAACTATTTTTTTACTATGAATGCAAAGAATTAGAATATTTACTAAAGTGCATTTCAAAACGTTTTTTTTTTCAAACCAGTTCAAAAACTAATATTCTGAGGTCAACAAAATATCTAAGATGGCTGAATTGTGACATTATATGATGTGATGTCTAGATACAGTTACTTATTAGATTTTGATTCCTTTCATCGGAATTAGTAAGTCCACTAAATGTGGTGTTGCTAGCTTTATAAAAGGAACATCGAGGAGGAGGACAAGGGGAAGAATCTGCCCCTTCCCCCTGGAGGCTATTTTTCCCTCCCTAATCTGTTGAGAGTTGGCCAAAATAAGTCAGAGCTGTACAGCTTGCAAAAGGTGAGAAGAATGGGGTGAGGCCCTCTCACCTGCCCATGTGGCTTTTTCTTCAACTCTCAACTGATTGCGGAGGGAAAAGGGGGGCTACTTGTAGTCTAGTATAACTGGATTTAGTGTACATGTACATGTATATGTATGTATGTACGTAGTTTCCTACATGTATGCATAGCAATGTACAATCATATACAGCCATATAGAGCCATATAGAGCCATACATGCATATACCTAAACAAAACAATAGCAACTGCATCATTCATAACACTCTCTCCAAATACCAAGGCATACAGATCCACATCCACATGCATATCATGAAAAATGGCAAGAATAGTCACTGCAGGAAAAAATAAGCAGTATATTAATGAGTGTATACAATCATGTATTTTAAGGGAGCAGGTCAAAACAGATGTCCAAGATCTAGGCACCCATCTTTTCACTCATCACAGCTGTCAGTGCATGATAGCATCCACCCTTATTTTACATGTAACCACCTAGTAACAATTATAATATTATATAGAAACCAAAATAATAACATATGACAAAACAGACAGCACATTTCTTTCTACATTTTGCTTTTTACTAGTTAGATATTCATGGCCCAAGGTGTTCTAATATTGAGATTTTGCTCCAGAGATGATGGCGGGCAGCAGCCAACACCTCCCCCCAACCCCAAAATTGGTCCCTCGCAAAGGCACACTGCTCCCCAGTTATCTAAATCTCAGCAAATTGTTAGAAACAAGTCACAAGCATTACTAACAGTGTGATAACATCCTTGGGGAAAACCACATTAACAGTAGTTAATCACAGCACAGTTGTGAAATAACTGTTTCAAGAATCACAGTCACAAGAATTGCCATAAGCACAGTCACTCCTCAAAAATTACAGATCACAAATGCCCAAATGGTGAGTACATGTAATTATTTCAAGTTTGTCAGCCCAATCAGCATCCACTATTTGGTATTACATGTAATAGTAGTACACATCTGTGAGCAGGAGATTCTCCATCATTAATAGCATGGTCAGCAGTCTTATGTTTAGGTGAGTATATGACAATATAGATCTACAGTGTACAATATCGCAACAAACTTAATCAAATGGACAGAATTAATACATGAATTAACTAATAGATTACTTCAGCAATTGAACATACAGTGTACATAATCTAATTCTAAAACTTTAGGCCAATCGAAAGTTTGAAATTTAATTACCCTAAGAAGGTACTGTAGCTTTAGAACTCTCAAAATTTAAGTTTCAGCACTACTAACAGTAGGTTAGTTATACAGACCCCTGTCCCCTACCATTTGCTAGTTATTGTACCATACCAGGATCTGTGGCAGATATCAGTGCTCCAAACAGCAGACATTCCAGAAAGTCAAAGTCTGTTGTAAGAGTAGCAAATTTCTTGTATGCATACATGGTTCCTCTGCAAAGAAAAATGGCTGTTTTTATTCAAATGTGCTTGGACTGGTATGTACTTTTAAACTCAAAGCTCAGACTGCTTTGACAAATATGAATAGGGGGTGAAAATGTAATGTTACTTGATACAAAACTTGTACCTACCCAAAGACAACACAGGATATGGTTGTACCTGCAAATGCATAGGTCAGAATTGCTCCAATGTTACGGAAGAAGAATCTCTGCCAAGAGAAACCATGATTCCGTACATAAATGATAGAAAATAATGCTCAAACTCCAGTCATTAGTTGTCAAATTGAGTTACTGTAGGTTTTCAGTTTATTCACATGTCATTGGTTTCCGCAAGGGGGTACCCTGGGCACATATGGGGTGTTACAAGTTATGTAATGCAAAGTAGCAATTTACTGAGGCATTTATTTAAATAAATTTCAGCAACTACCCCCCCCCCCCCACTCACTGTGGCTCCGTAATACAGTAAAGTCAAAAGCAAACCTGCAAAGTCCTCACGTTTACCCCACAGGCAGGGCCATCAAACAATCAAAATGTGCCCCACATTTCTCCTACTCTACAGTCAAGTATTGGTTACCAAAACCTCCATAAATTTTCCATATTGCCTGACATAGTGCTAGCCATTCATCAGAGCAAAATAGGGGACTGTGGCTGAACTTTGGGTTTATATTGTGTTTGGATAATGTATGCTGATCACATTTTCAAAATGTGATTGGGTAAGAACATCTACAGAAATCATGTAAATGAGATGCATTTATTGATCCCATTCTAAAGGTGCTAAAGTGCCAAGTTTGAAAACAGAGTTTTGTGTTTATAAGTGTCATTGCTACATGTACATGTACCTTGGTGTTGAGAAATTCCACAAATAGTCATCTGGTTTTGTCAGATCTTTGCTACTGTATTTTTGCACAGTAATTATTAATAGTATCATTTAAATACATGTAACATACTGCAAACTTCTGAATATAAGGCCATGGGCTTATATTTAAAGTACTTTTTTTGGGCGCTAAACACCAAACAACTGACACATTGGGATCCAGGCAGTTTATTATATAATCATATTTTACACAGAATATCTCCAGATACTGGACACTTATAAATATCTATTAACTAATTGGACTACATGTATTACAAATGGGAGCAATTACTGGCCTAGAACAACCACAGTGTACAATGTTACATTAATCAACACTGCCTATTGCAGCGGGTGGGCAGTAATGAAAACGTTTAAAATACATGTAAGTACGTGCTATAGCTATTGCTTGCAGTGAATGAACTATAAATTCTATATCTTCAAAATATATTCTTGCATATGGCCTTGAACAAGTTGTGCAACTGCATACATGTAAGTTTGCTATTGGTCCAAGCTATAGTCTTCTGACGGATGCTCATTCATTGATATTGTTCAATGTAGACAGACAGACAGACATACATATAGGCTTTATTAGCATGACCAGTAGCACTTACAGGTATTGCTAAAGCCAGTTTCCTTTAACAGTAACTACATATGACTATCATACAATAAAATGTAAGATAGGACTTTGTACGTGGCTGTCCCCAATGACCAAATACCGGTTTCTCATGTCTAGACTTATATTAATGAATTATTAAGATTCACTATTCTCAGAGTGCACTTATTTTCAGAGTAAGCTTATTTTTGGAGGGGACGTACTCTAAGTACATTAGTAGAAATATAATCATATGGGATTGGGCTCATTTTCAGTGGGCTTATTACCAGAAAGATCCAACAGTGAAATTTGGGGGGCTTATTTTTGGAGTGGGCTTATATTCAGTTTGGAGGGGGTTGTACATGTATTTGGAAGTTTACAGTAGTAGAAGGAAACTGTACATATGACTTTGTACATTGTACCACTTCAGGGCACTTTGGGGAGAACTCTGGCTTGTACATGTACAGTATAATACAGTATAACATGTACCCACCTTTTTCATATCATATCCAGCATAGAAAATGATGGGAGGCAATAAAACATAAAAGAATATTTCAGGATCAAACACAGCCTGCAAAAAATATTTCTCAAGTTTAGCTGTAGTCAAAATAAAGCACATGATTCTTCTAAGTGAAGTAATAGATGGCCTCACCATCGTAGGCTATGTTGTACTTTTTATAGACTTGTCTTCCTTAAAATCAGCAAATGTTTCTGTTTTAAAGACTGGCCAAAGTTCATGATTATTATCAAATTTATATCAAATAGTACTGTTCCTTTTCTCTTCTCTTCTCTTCTCTTCTTTTCCCTTCTCTTCTCTTCTCTTAGAACTCTTCTCTCTTTTCCTCTCCTTTCCTCCTTGCCTTGCCTCACCTCACCTCACCTCACCTCTCCTCTCCTCTCCTCTCCTCTCCTCTCCTCTCCTCTCCTCTCCTCTCCTCTCCTCTCCTCTCCTCTCCTCTCC
>JANVCK010231868.1:0-10107 GCA_026546655.1 Epizoanthus illoricatus | reverse complement strand
TATTCAAAACAAATGGATGTATAATAATAATAATAATAATAATAATAATAATTATGTATTATTAATACAAATCAACTCTGAAGCATGTCAAATTTATTATCTGCATGGAGTAAAAAATCATCACTTGAGTTTAAAATAATGGAAATTTCTAATTCCTAAAACTAGGTACCAGGCAGACGCGCACAGGCATTCTTGATGTTTCAAAGAATATACAACTTGTGTATGTACAGTGATATTACATACAATTACAATTATATTATAGTCTATAGACAATCATATACATGGAGCTATTGAATATAATTATAATGCTATCAGTTAGTATGCCCCACAATTTACATACAATCAAGTATTTTCTTCTTTAATAACATGTTGAACATACATGTATGCAGACCTACTAAGTCTCACACCTTGGGTACAAGATGCTGTGATGCCTTGGCATTCATTCTTTAAAAGTACCCTACACACTAGGTGATTTTAATTATACTTATCACAGTGAATTTGATTGACTGCAAAAGTTGCTACCAAAATTCATCACTGTGAAATGTGGCCACAGTGGCAATTTTTTCCTGGTGATTCAGTGATTTGCATCCCACTTTTATTCCCAGGGCATTCTCCATGTTCAAAATGGTGGCAATGAAAATCATACATGTGACGTGAACAAAATTGTGTTCAGACTATATGCAAACTGTTGCTGGCTACCGCATATAAAACTGTGGGAGCAGGCACACTACAAGTGTATGCATGTAGATAATGGCAAATTTAATCTGATGCTGATATCTAATTTTATACGCTGATTGCTGTGATCTGTGAAACCACCATCGCAGTAGTGGCACATCAGGTGATTTTGACTGATTGCTGTGATCTGTGTATAAAGATGCCAAGTTTGTGTTGCTGGCTTTATGCTTTTTGACTCAATCTTTCTCTAACATATATTCTCTACAAGTTTCATACTTTTTTACTTAAATATCTGACTCCATAATTATATTATAATTTGACAAATATCTCACAGCTTTCATTCCCTCGAACTTGGAATCTATGTGTATGATACAGTTTATACATATATGTTAATAAAAAATGTTCTGTTATTGTAATTAACAATAACAATGCAATGTCTGAATTTGAGATAAGTAAATTGTTTTCTTCAAAACACTACACTATACTTATTACACTCTAATTATTATTATTAAACAATTTATATTTGTTTATTTAGTTCTTACCCTGAAAGAAAGCTCCAAGTTTTCCCCACCCCAGATATCCATCTCTTCATCATAGGAACCAATATCAAAGAAATACTGTTTATGGATTGAGAATAAACCTCCAGCCATGGTTGGTGTCCTGCCAAGAAATAAATAATTAAAATTAACTATATCAATTATATTATATAATGTATAATATTATTTATTAATTATTCAATTTCTAGCTTTTGATTGGTTCAGCAACTGATGGTTATTAGCTCATGTCATTGAGTCATTCAAATCTGAGATTTTGAGATCAAACCAAATTTTTCTGAAACCACGTTTATTCAGTACTATTTACTAATCCTTCAATAAGAATTGGGAAATGCTACAAATAATGTTCATAATCATGAGTACAAGTGTGTCCAGACCTCCCCCTATAAAGAAATCCTCTCCCCCACCCCAAAATGATGGCAAGTGCAACCATACTTACCTAATAGGATCTGATTCATCGTTTCTAAGTTTCTGCTCCTCAGGAGGAATTCCTTTCCATTTAAAGAAGAGATCCCAGTTGAAGCCCCCTCTTTGATCAGCATTTGCTGATGCTTGGTATGCAAATGAGTCTGCATTCAATACTTCAATAGCTGGGCACACAACATTGGATCTAGCTGCGGCAATTCTAGCCAGGAGGGGCTCCACCCACCCAGGAGTGCATTCACAGTGGGAATCAAGGAATGTGAGGACTTCCCCTTTGGCGGCATGGGCTCCATTTAAACGTGCACGTACAAGGCCTTCTCTCTTTTTGTTTCGTATCACACGGACCTTTGGTCCAAGTTTTGCTATGTGGTCATCGAGAGGCTTCCCCACTTTTGCTGAAATGTAAGGAACAATATTTGACACATATCTTTCTGATAGAAAACACAGCTAGATAGATTTATTTTACATGTAGTTAGGGTAATCCCTTCAGTATCAATGAATAAATATAACTTATTATTCAATTTTCTGTTTTGGAAGCACGAGCAAAATACAACTGATGAGTTAAAATAAATCCCCATATAAAACAGAAAATTGATTAATAAGGTATTTATTATATGGATCTCAGTAAGAAAAGTGAATTTTGCTTGCACAAAAGATTTGTTTTGAACGAATAAACGGCATATAAACTCAGTCACAGACTGAGCTACGTGCGCACTCAAATGGGTTTCCTTCAGAGCAGAAAACCGCTGCACTGAACTAGGAAAGATGCAAGCAGTTCATTCATCCAAGGCTGAATTCCACTTTTGAGAATCGCTGGGTTTGAAGCACATGGTATCGGAAAGCAAGAAGTGAAGAAATGAAGAAAATTTTCCCGACAAAGGCTTTTCCTGAGAGTATATCTGGAAATATAAACCACAAACTAAAATGCCGAATTATTCATCTTAAAGTTCTAAAATCCACATCACAGCCTCAGCTACAAAGATGCCAGTCAAGCGAACACAATAAATGAGTTTCAGGTTCAATTCTGAATTCTCCATTTTACAAGTGAAATCTACAAACAGGTCACGTACGGCACCCAAGTTCAATGACAATGTACCTACACAAGGCCTTAAAGGTGAGCTCTTTTATCTTCTTTTGTTCTTTTACTATTTTTACAACAGTGCTTTTTAAAAACCTTCATGTCATGTCCCTGGCTTTAACGTTAACTGGAAATTGTTAAGATTTCATAGACCCTCACTAATTCTTTAGGTTTCGGCAGCTATTTCAATTTCCCTGCATTTTGTTAGTTTATACCGAACTTAGTTGACTTCTTTACTAACTGCCCAATTTAAACTTTTTATCTTCAATTAATGTATTTTGGCAAAAAACTTTGCGAAGTATTCAGCAGTTTGGTAATGTTTTTTTCCTTCTCAAGTAGCCGTTTGCAATGTGACAATTTGGTAATTTGAGACAACAACTCATCGTCGTGTTGAGCTTGTTCGTCCGGTGGTGGGCTTTTTCATTCGAATTGCAAAGACCAATTTCACAAAAGGCGTTTACCAGTTCGACAATATTTATTTATTGTCTGGTCTCCAGTTGATGATTTGGAAAACAAGCCACCTTTACTTTTTTTTCAGCTGGCAAAATTTGTGACATAAACCTTGATTAATATGGTGAGATATTAAATAAATGCAGTATGCGTCAGATTTGACCAATGAGATGCCCAGAAAAAAGCCATATTAATAATAAACACTGTTATCAATGGGAACCCTGACTACAGTATTTGCAAATATACAATATTAAGATTGAACTACAATAAAAATTAGACTGTCTATAAAAACTATACTATAAAAATAACTATTTTAGGAAATGACACGCATTTGATCAGAATCCAAGCATGATGCACAAAATTCGCAGACTGAGGCATTCACAATAGATCAATATTCTACTCCAAACAGAATAATTTATAACAAATAATATTTTCATAATAATTTATTAATTTATTAATAAAAGGAAAATCCTACCATCTTGACTGAAATCATCCACCACAATAACATCTGCCAAGAGTTCTGGTGGAGTTCTGTTGATAACACTGTGGATAGTGCGCAGTAGAACTGACAGACGCTCCTTGTGAAAACATATGATTACTGTTGTTGTTGGTAACTTGTCAGGATAGGACTGATGCTTCGCTTTACACCTGCATTTACATTGGTCAATGATTTATTAAAATAATGTACATAATTCTAGTAATGTCAAAATTATGCTAGATGGATAAAAATATTTAAACTATATAAAATACTATCTGAATTAATGTTAAAATCTTGGTTACTTGAGTTTCATGCACAGCTTCTTATGCTGGTGATCATCAGACTACTAAAAATTTAACTTAGGGTGTTTATAGTTTGCCGCATATTTGTTTTTGTGTCGGCACTACATGTACTCTCTACACAAGTGTATTGAGCACTCTCTAGTATCTGTGCCAACATCTTACCAATAATCAGGGTTCTAAATTGGCACTAGTTTGCTAGTACATTCACTGGTAAAAATTATGACAGACTAGTAAAGTTGTCCATTAACTAGTACTGCAAAAAGCCTGGCAGACTAGTAAACTTTGGTGTTTACTGCTGCTGCTGTTTAGTAAATTTTTTTTCTAAGTTCTATCCCTGATAATTCTAGTAATGTTAAGTAAAATTTCTCAGATCAGAGCCAGTTACTGAAACAATTATCGGGTAATCCTAATTATTGTATCAGCTCAGATCTGAACAAACTATTAGATTAATTATCGGGTAATCAGTTATTGTGACAGCTCAGATCAGAACTATGAGACGATCGGATTTGCAGATGTTGTTTGCATTTTCAACTGCAAATTAGATTCAAAGGTTATTATTGCATGCATTATTTGCATCAACTATTCATAGTACACAATAAAGAATTTCAGAGCACTGGAGTGAAATAATAGTAGACAGCCTTTACTGGCATGCTGGGGCAGCTGTAGTGTTAACTATTCCTCTATTCCTAATATTACATAGCAATTATGGATATTTGTTACATTAATTATGCTATGCATTTTCCATCTAGATTATGCAAATGTGCATTACAATTCCGCATGTAGGTTCAGCATAACATTGAACTGAAAGCACTGAAGGCACTACTGATTGCTGCTATACAATTCATACTGTACACACTCTCATCATTACATAAGTCAATAAAGAAGTCTCAGGCATCAATTAATCCACCAACACAGTTATTAGCCTACTCTAGATCTTATTGACACTTGCATGATTAATTTTAAAATCATTAATTGAAGTCAAGAGGCCACAGACTAGACTAGTGGCTTAATGTCCCTGTTCACAGACAGTGTGCTAAAAGAATGTCACATGAATTCAACCTCCCGATTAACAGTCAACAATCTTTGGAAACATATATATACCACACTAAGAGTAATGAGCAACATTTGCGTGAAGAATTGTTTCAGTTTAGGAAGATTACGGTATATTTGGCAGCCTGGAGTATCATAATGCTTCCTTGAAAGCCCCCAATAGGCTTCATGAATCCTGCCATCTCACTTCAGTTGTTTCTCATTAATCCCAATGCTATTAGGTTGCATTGTGTATCCTGATCATCAGTAAAATTCCACTTCCTGCTTATTTCTGTATTGGCATCCCAACATCAAAATAAGCAAAATCCCGCATCCCATAAAACCTTCATTATAATACATGTAATTATACTAATTACTGCATTCATATTACACACTTTCCATATGAATATGACAACAACAACAACAATATCTTTATTTGTACTGGCCAAATAATATTTACAAAATAGAGGTATTTTGTATATAACAAAAATAAGAAATTTATATAATTAAAACAAGATTGAGTACAAACTGCCCGAAATAACCCAAAAGGCTACACTAGTTGGGCAGCTTGGCTATTCTAATTGAGATTTAAATGAGCAGTGTTACAACAGGCACAAAGAAAAGCAGCACACACAAGCAAACAAACATACGTACTAATTAATTACAAAAAAGAAAATATAACAATACTAAAGTAACAGATAATAAAGTAATAATAATCCTAATAATAGCAGTAGCAATAAATAAAGCCTGGGGAAAAATCAAGAAGCAAAAGGGGAGAAAGGCAATAGGAATATGGAATAGATCAGTAACATAATTATTATGCTGTGATCACTGATGGAATAGATTAAATATACAAACCTTAATCGTTATTTATCAATAAGAGTGCAAAATATCTTCAACTAGTTTTCTTTCGAATATGCTTCTTCTGGAAGCTTTAGTTTCTTCATCAAGTGAATTGCTGGCTGCCACTATATATACAGTCCATGCACGATTGCAATACATACAGTAGAGAGGTAATGATATATCACCAACACTAGTATTAGCCTACTCTTATCAAGAAACATATATACTGTACATGGGTTCTTTAAAGCCTCCTGATAGAGCACCAAGAGACTAGATGGACTGTCAGCTTAATGTCCCTATCGATGGGCAGTGTGGTAAGGGTAAGGTCACACAAATACAAAACCCCTGGGACTTTCTCGTTGGGAGTCAGAGATCTTACTGACCGAGCCAACCATGCTCACACACCAGAAAGCCGTTTAGGCAAGCAAGATCAAGTTAATTGCTAATTCTGCGTTGCCAGTTCACTGGCTTTGCCCACATATGGGAAACCTGTGATGTATTTAAATGTTTATTATTTCAATTTGGCCATCCCCACAAGATGTTTCATTTCCTACTGCCTGACTAGCCCACATTTTTAAAATCAATGTAAAGAAAATATGACCGACCCATAATTTTTCTACCTTGCAAGCAAATATCTCTCATATCCACACAATAAAAGAGGAGATAAAGAGACCTCTGCGAACAGCTGCACAATCGTTTAAAGCTGCCACGTCCAGAAACTTGGACGTATCAGTCAGATTTCAAACTGGTTTGACTGCTTTGTAACCACGCTGCAAGAATGACCGCCGAACTTCCACGAATCTGTGAAGCACGTTGCCATGTGACTGAATTATCCACTCACACAATAAGTTTCAATTAAATTTATGAGTTTGTCCTTGCAAAAACATGCTATCGAGCAGTCGAGTATGCCACCAGGCTTTCAATGATTGTGTGAAATCTGCATTGTCAAAGTTAAAAAATTGTATGATTCAAGAACTTTCAGGCTCCCAGAAAATTGCACTATATTAGTTTGTATCAGGATACTTTCGCTTGCCTTCTGAAAGGACATAGTAAATCACTGATTTTCCCGGTAAAAACTAAAATAGAAATTGCTCACGCGAGGACATTTGCGATCTCACGTGAGCATGGTGCCTATGGTTGTGTGAAAAGACGGAAAATTGTGAAGCTGTTCGCAGAGGTCTTTTTATCTCTCGTTTATCATGTGGATGTAAGAGATTGAAAAAAGTTTTATTTTAAAGATGGTATAGGGTTTTATCACGCTCATTTTTAGGCCAAATAAAAAAATCTGGGTTTCTCATCAGAAATTCTTGAAAAAGTAAATGATCATGAGGCACAAGGTTTTTTTTAGATGCAGTCGGGCGATCACACCAGATGCGGTTGAGTCATTTCATTCATGGAGCAGAAGAAAAAATATATTTTCCATACATTTTCTATATTGTAAAAAATAAAACAAAGTAAATGCGGCAGCTATTTTGAAATGCGGGCGCTGATGAGAAACCAGGAATTTTTTTTATTTGGCCTTATTTTTATTTTTTAATTTCCCTGACCAACTTTGAGAGACAGATGGTGAAGGGAAATGAAACATTTAATGGGGGTGGCCTTTGCTTTAAAAAGAAAACCCAAACCATGAAGACATAATTGGCCTAAACAAGATAATATATATATCCTGCAATATATCCAGCATAAACAAGTTGTAAATTAGAAACACATGAATACAATATTTTATTTAAAATACTAAATAATTTATAGTATCTAATGTCAACAAATATGTATTACACTCCTCATCAGGAAGCAATTAAAGATATAAAACAGTGATAAGAAAAATACAAACTAACTTGCCAAAGGATTACAAATTATTACTACTATACTAGGAGAAATATTTGTTATATAATTCTATAGCGTTTTTAAAGTTTAACCTTACCCGTGTACACCTGGAGTTTTGTTTCAACAGCCTTTACTATGCATTATTCAAGATCTGGACAGCAGTTGGCTGTCATTCAAAAATGATAATAGACTTCAAGAAAATTGTAAGTTTCGCTTGATCGAAAAGCAAATTCCTAATTATGTCAATGATTGAATGGTTTTGTCACTCGAGACGTTAACTACGAGTATGTTTTAAATCGAGGTCTTACTGTAGCTACAACAGAAAATTTACTAGGAGTGACAGCTATGAACAATTTAAACTGTGACAATCTCCCCATTTGTATCATCTGTGTAAATACAGTTAGATTTCCCAAAAGAAAGAAGTTGCATTCGTGGCACTCACTGAAATTTAAATTTTTAAAAACTGGTATTGGTCAGTAATAGTTTTTGGGGGTGATTAAAGAACTACAAGTTAAGGGATAACTCTGTTTATTTAACGAGAGAAAAGTTACATTCAGAATTATAGTTTGAGAATATAAATGATGACTAATGTGTGTTTATAGT
Source organism: Epizoanthus illoricatus (assembly GCA_026546655.1). Classification (NCBI taxonomy): domain Eukaryota; kingdom Metazoa; phylum Cnidaria; class Anthozoa; order Zoantharia; family Epizoanthidae; genus Epizoanthus; species Epizoanthus illoricatus. Next base: position 1,848 of record JANVCK010231868.1, on the reverse strand, counting down.
CTGTGTACTTGTGTTTGCAAAAACAATGAAAATCATGCTGGTTTAATACTCACTTTTCACCTCTCACGTCCTCAAGGGTTCGATCCAAAGAGATCTTGTCGCTAAGAAGCCAATTAAAAGAATGGTTAGCAAAGTACTTCTCAGCCAGTTTTTTGTCGTCTTCTGAGGTCAAATAGGCAGCTCTTCCACCCTCGCCCAGGCCATAAGAATCCTTCATTTTGGCTCGACTCGCATCATATATAACCTTCCTTCCACGACCCTTTCGCGGAATTACAGCGACAAGAGCTTTCGCCGCATTCGACAGAAATCCCTCAGTTTGAGACTTGCTTTTAGCCTTGTCTTTCTCCCACGGATACTTAATATTTCTATCTACAGGTTGCAGAGGCTGAATGCCGGCACCAATCATGTATTTGTGGTCTTTTCGTTCCATAACGACAGGAGCGTTGAGCATTGTCAGAGATTCTCGTGTGACTTCGTTGTTGAACATCAGAACAAGAACGGTTACCGAAAACCAAAATGTTGATGTTACAACTATAACATTGAAGAGTTTTCGTGCTCCCATTACGAAGCCAATACTTTTCTGAACCTCGTTCAGAGTACAGTCTGTTTCAATTAGAAATTAAAGGCAATACAAATATCGAACAGGATTCTCAAACATGCGGCAAAGTTGCCACGTTGCGATGAACGCTCATTAACTTCGTCGAAAGCGCATCATGACGAACATCAATCGCAGCTTGAACAAACAACCTTCCTTGCACAATCCACTGCCTACCTGACAACGTAGTGAAAATATTAATTTGTGACAGATTAGACGAGTAAAATACTACGGAAACCTTTTTCAGCAAAACTGAACCGGCGATGAAATACTTTTCGGAACTGGAAGACTGTGTAACCTCGCCAAAATATTCACGTGACTGGTTAGCGTCCTGCCACGGGGACCCCACGGGGGCAGTTATGGGCTTGGCCGGTGACAAGTCAAACGTAGTACTTGTGCGTCACCACACTATTCACTTTCTGACACGAACTCCTCGAAACTATCACTGTATCAGCCATCATTCCCAACATGAAACATTCCACATATTAGGGCCTGTTTATATGGAGGCGACCGGGCTTGCCCACCTCATGCCTATTTCCCTAATTAGACTAAACTTTCGTTGCGTTTATATATGAGAACGCGGGCTGGCCCGGTTGCCGGGATCCCGGTACACAGATGCCGGGATCCCGGCAAGCCGGGCCAGACAGTATGACGCCAAGCCAGCCGATTTCCCATATAAACAGTTCATCCCGGCTGGCCGGGATGAAAATGTTCACGCAACCAGTAAATTTCCATTGTCTATTTATTCAAATTGCGCGCCCAGTGATCACACCACCCAAACAGGTCACCAATTTCATCCCTGCTGGTGGGATAAAATTTTCCCATATAGGCACACGAAAAAATTCGTCCCGCCAACCGGGCCAGCCCGATTGCCGGGCTGGCTCGACTCCATATAAACAGGCCGTGGTAAAGGGTTTTTTAGGGAAGCGTGATTTGCATTTTTTATTTTCCGTTAAACGTGAAATGACCATTTTTTCCCGTGAAACGTGATTGAGTAATTTTCGTGAAACGTGATCTCTCTTTTTTACTTTACGTGAAACGTGATTTAAGTCTTTATTTTCCCGTGAAACGTGATTTTTCCTTCTCTCACATGTCCTTTGCTTTTATCCGTGATTTGTGAGTTTTGTCCGTGAATCGTGAAATGACCATTTATTTTCCATGAAACGTGATCGGACCCCCCCTCCCCCGCCTTTTACCCCCCTCTTAATTATATGACAAGCTATTGAATGACTTTATTCCCACTGGCAGGAAGA
>JANVCK010231856.1:0-17835 GCA_026546655.1 Epizoanthus illoricatus | reverse complement strand
AAAAGCTACACAAATAAAACTTTAAGAATTGGGATGTATATTATATTGTACCATCTAGGAGAACGGGGAGGGGAGGGACGAGAGAAGACTTAGCAAGCGTAAATTCACAAAACAGGGTTCGTACGCCTCCTGGAAACTTCAGGAATTGTTTTACTGGCAACTCCTGGAAAAGTCCTTGAATTTTAAAATGACTCCCGAAAATCAAGTAAACCCACGCTGTGCGAAAGTATTTTTCCTTTTCATCTTTCAAAAAGAAAATTGCTGCGAAATGTATCGAAATTTAGTGCTTTTTCACTTCAAAATACTCCTGGAAAACTCCTGGAAAATGTCTAAACAACTCCCGGACGGTCCTGGAACTTGAAACTTAAGAAGTGTAGGAACCCTGACATACGGGCCGTGTGATATTGTGACATCCAGCTGACATACGGGCCATGTGATATTGTGATATCCAGCTGACGTACGGGTCGTGTGATATTGTGTTATCCAGCTGACATACGGGCCTTGTGATATTGTGATATCCAGCTGACATACGGGCCGTGTGATATTGTGTTATCCAGCTGACATACGGGCCGTATGATATTGTGATATCCAGCTGCCATACAGGCCGTGTGATATTGTGATATCCAGCTCTGGTTATATTTGTCTTTTTACGACTGTTTTGCGTTGCAGGCTTCATTTGAAAGTTGAAGCACGTTTTTGATTGTTTTTGGTTGTTTGTAATACTTTTGTAAACTTGAGTGAAATACTTTTTAATTAGTAGAAAACCACCTGAGTCATTACAAACTGAGGGTACGTGTGTGCTACTCCTTGAACTTGAATATTCCAGGAATTTAATCCTAGTTTTCAAGTGCGCCTGAAAAGCCTGTGGAATTAGCAATTTTTGCTGACTCCTTGAATACTCCTTGAATATTTCCTCCCAGGAAAGTTATTAATACCAACAGAACTTAGCCAAGTTATACAGCAGCCAGGTTTAAATTGTGTTCTTTTATATACTTGATGATGTTCCATTTTTGGCTATTAGTTGTAACTCTTTTATCAACTCATTATTTATCTGTACTTGTTCAGTGAATACACGAGTGTGGAAGGAGATTTTCTTGAAGTTATAACTACAGAATTCGTTAATGGTTTATTAAACATATATGAATACATTGCCTGAACCGAAGTAGGCTTGCTAAACATACTGCTTGAAAACAAGTATTTGGTCCGGCTTGAATACTCCTGGAATTTTACATTCAGAAGTCAGCACTAACCCTGACACTTGCCTACTGTGTCAGTTCTAACAACGAGGTTATTTCCGAATTTTGCTTCAGTTCCCGCCATGAACAATAAAATGCCAGTCATTACGTTGGCGTCATCATTTAACCTTACAATAAACTTTATCAGACTATTCAAGGCTATTTTATCGCTAGATACAGCCCTCAAGCCCCCTTAATGTGACTCAGCGCTTGTTCTGGTGCCGCTGTCAGCCCAAACTTATTGTTGCTGTTTCGGAAACCGACCGACTGGTATTTGGTTTGTTCGTTATCTTCTTATTTGTCTTGGTATGGCCGTTAGCCAGGTGTACTACATTTTTAATATGTTCAACTGTAGAAACGTTTGTTTCTTATTGCGATTTGTTTATTTCGAGCATAATATTAAAACATAGCTCTTCCAGATTCTTCTCTTGTCTGACCGGGCAAATTAAAGGCTGCCACCTCGCTCTATATACAACTTCCGAAAATTAGCCCGGGGCTAAGACACTGATTTAACTGCAGCAGCAACCGTCTACCGCATTATGATTTTCTTCAACTAACAATCAACTAAATTTCGAGATACATTTCAGCTCATCCAGACCCAGTTTATTGTGTAAGTGTTTATCCAGTGCCAGTCGAATGCGGTACAACGTGTAGAACAGGAGAGAGTTTTTAAAATATCTAGGAATCCGGCGGCATGATCCTCTAGAAAATTCCCTGAATTTGGTATAAGCAGACGCCTTTCCCTGCAATCTGAATTTAGTTTTCCAATTAATAATCAGTCAACTAAATTTCGAGTTTAACTTTGTCAGCCTGTTCCAGTCTATTGATATAAACATTTATCTAAAAGGGAAAGTATCATATAATGTGCAGAAACAGGAAGTTGGATTTAAAACGAAGCCTTTTAGGGACCGTCCATTATTTATCGTGCAGGGAGGCAGGGGGGAAAATGCAGGGGGGACTTTGAAAACGTTTTGGGTGAGTGAGGCTCTTGGCTGCCTTTGAGGGGGAGGGGGTCTTGAAAAGAATTGAATTACCTCAAGGGGGGCCTCTAACCCTGATTTAATTTCTCCTCCTACGCTCCAGCACGATGAATAATGAAGGGTCCCTTAATGCATTCTGAGTCCATTCGGCCCAGTGGGTTTGTAAAAATATTCCTATATACAATTTTTTTCACTGTAAGTTCATTTTTTACGAATTCTTCCACCACTCCCCACTTTCCACAAAAGCAAATGGTCCTTCTCTATCTCCTAGGCGGGGCAGTTTTCATCTATATTTCTTGCATTTACGGGTCGGCCTTGTTTAATTTTATGTCAAGATTTTGAAAAAATATAGGTCGGCCGGACGATGAGAAATGGGAGAAAAGTAACGATGACTGAATTGAATTGTATAGAAATAAAATTTAAAAGCCAAGAATCGCAAGCTATTAATTTTGTACCAAGAGGGTACAAATCCCGTTCTTTGGAAGATTACTTCCATCTGTCTGTAAGCATGTGCAAGTGCTTTACTTTTCATCCAATTTCATCCAGTTTTGTAAGCCATTTGTAGCAGCTGGCAAACGCGGATTCCTGCACGTGACAGAGCACTGTTCCACCGCTCAGCACCAAAACAACGCAAGCTGACAGCCCTCGCGCAATGAGCGCACGCACATGGTCGGCTTGAGGTCAGTTTCGTGTCAATGTTTTGATGAACGCGACGAATGCATCAATTTCTGTTCATCAGCTTGAAGCTCAGTCGTATTTTTAGATGACGAGTCTGTCGAAAAGCGCCATAAACCTTCAAATTAATACAGGGACATGTCATAGAATTGGGCTAGGCTTGTTAATGTTTAACACATTTTAAAATATTTGCTTCAAGAAAATCAACTAAATGCAATTTGATACGTTTGGCAATTATGTCGTGTGCGTGCGTGAGTGGCAGGCGTGACATCGAATTTTATACGTCCGCATATCGCATAGTCGAGGAGGATTGCTGTCAAAAGCTTTACAGTTGAGGACTTCAGTATTAAATATAACAGACTGGTGCTTCTGGTCGTGTCCTCGACTAGCACTAAGGTAAGCACTGTGTTGTTGACACTTTTTGCTGTAATATGAATTATGGATTGTATAATATCAGGCGACACGCTTGTTATTATTATCTCTAGAGTATTCTATTGTGATTTGCATTTTGTAGACGTGTATTAGCATAACGTGGTGATCGCTGTTAAGCCGAGCGAAAGCTGTCGTACTTCAGGGAGTGTGCTCCACTGAATGTTTTTTTAATCAGAGGCTTAAAATATCAGATGTTTAAGAAGAGCTATTTTGTGTACTGTCAGCAACGGAAAATCTTTGAAGGCGAAGCTTTCAAGTGTGAAGCTTGAGTGAATAATTTAGTCGTTTGGCACAGCGTTCGAGAATATATTGTGAACAGCAATCTCGGCTCGGCTGGGCAGGAAGAGCGTTGGTTATGTGTCGTTCCAGATGATGTCATATCGCAACAACTCGAGAGTTAGGCGGGGATATATGCTGTGGCGATCGGTTGTTGTGCCATGTGACGGGAACAGGGAATATACACTCGTAATCACGCTCTAGGCCGATTATTACACTCAATCCAGAGCTATATTTGCATCATGTACGATGTAACATACGTACGATGTCCGGCGATCAGCTGGTAAGAAGTTCTGCCTGTGCTTTGATGTTGATTCGGGGTTACGCTTGATACGAAATCAGATAGAAACAAACCAATCGATCTAAACGTCGAGCAATATATTTTTCATGTGAAGAGTGTGTAGCTGTAAATTTCGTAGGTGCGATCTAATGTCAATATCCTAACTAGCTGTAGTTTGCTGCTTGTTTATATTTCAATCCAAGAAATGTTGATATTTGATTAGATTTTAAAATAATCGTGCTCTGTGATAAAAACTGTACTTTCTATACGAAGAGTCCGCCATGATCGACATTTATATATTTTATTAAAATGATCGACAGTATTGCCATCGATCGACATTCGCCCTGGATTTTGTCTTTATTCAAATCTGGAGATTCAGGTCCAGGGAGTTCCACTGTTGTATAAATTAGGAAATTCTATGTGCACTAAACACTATGACCGCCGCCTTTTGGGCGCCATTGCCTTTAGAGAACTTGGTAGTGTCTTATCGTGTTGGTTGCTTTTAACGCTATTAAATTTTGACTTCACTGAGCAGCGTGAATTTATGATCAAAATTATTCAGGACCGGAAGTGGATTTTATTTTGACCGGATCAGTTTTCGTTTGTTATGTCTTTGATGCAATTGCTTTACCTTCACTGGCGATCATATATAGTGTGTCTTTTCCTGTTATAGGTAACTTTGCGAAAATTAATCATTTTATCTTCACAATTTCAGGCTGAAGCTTGGTAAGGCACCAGGAATAATTTGAATTGAAACCGCTGGTGCGATAATTACGGGCTCAAATAATGCTGGGAAAATAATGACCAGAGTGCCAGGCAGCTCCCGCGTGAAGGCAGTATTTGCAACACAATGTTATCCTTGGAGAGATTCAGATGAAGTGTGTAATAATGATGCAGTCGAACCTGAAAACAACTCTCTGGTTTGGAATAAGCAGACATTTTGTGATACAGATGAAATTGTTTTGGTGTCAGAGACTCAGAGACAACCATCTATGAATCAAAATGAAGACAGTTATGGTATATACAAAGACATTTTAAGACCGAAGGCAGTAGAAACTGAAACTTACTTGGAGATTAGCACCGAAGAGGAGTACGAACAATTAATACCGACAAGATTAGAAGGTAAACCAAAGTCGGTCCGTGGACCAGCTCAGCCAGACGCTGGAAACAAGGATGAGCAGTGTGATGATTTTAAGGGCTACAACAAAGGGAATTTATGTGAAATGCCTTGGCCTGGGCATAGACAGGACAGTGAGTGCTCAGAGAAGCCAATGGTTATACCTAGCATTAGAGACAGGATTGCTGCACTTAGATCGGCAGCCCATGTCGATGAACTTGATTTCACTCCAGTCAGAGACACATCAGCAGCAAAAGGTACTCGGGATGATCTGAATAAAAGCTCTACAGGCAGTGATGACTGTAATGATGAGACTGAAAGCACTGAAAACTCCTTGGAAAAAGAGGAAACTCAAACTGGGGACAACGTTGCTGTGGAAGATGTTCTGAAGTCCCTAGAAAATGCCCAGTCCACTATAGACAGCATTCTCAATCAGCTTAGTACAGATTCAGACATTGGTATCATGCATCACACTGATGCTACGGGGTCAAATGAGGCCAAAGGGGATACAAACATGCCAGATGAGGCCACTAGGGAAACACAAATTTCTCAATGGCCCTTTGGACTGAGTAAAAGATCCATAGAAGTCAGCAGCAGCCCCATTCTCAGAGATAAATGTGTGGATGTAATGACTTCAGAGAAGAAGGTATGTTATGTTGACACTGAGGATGGTCAAAATCCGGTTGATAAAAGTCCACAGTGGGAGGTCACTGAAGAGAGCTCGTGTTTGGCAGGTGCAGCAGAAGTTATGGTTGTACAGGAAACTATGGTATACTATTCACAAACAATCAATTTTTATGAGGAGCAAGAAATTCCGGAAGAGGAGAGAGAGAAAAGTGCTTGCAGAACAAGTGACACATTATACTGTGAGCAACTGCCTAACCAGGCTACTGGGAATGATGGAGGTAGAAGCACTGCGAACAGTGTTCTACTGCCCAAACAAAGGGGATCTCCGGTGGAAGGTGTGCATGAGAAGGGCGTGGCATTTGAAGTGGATTTCAGTGATCACTTGTCTCTAAAAAGCGAAAGTAGCGTAGAAGTATATCATAAAACAGAACAGTCTTGTGAGAACAAAGACTACTGCCCTCAAGTCACAACTGGTGAACAAACAAACAGCACAGCATTTGATATAGATTTTAGTGATGTGTCACCTAAACGACATCCAAAGCCGAGACGGATTCGTTCGAGTGTAACAGATGAAGAGGAAGGGAAATGGCAAAGCTGTCGCAATGATAAACAAGCAACTGGCGTGGCATTTGAAGTGGATTTCGTTAATCAGACTTCCAAATGTCTTTCGAAGCCAAATCTGATTCACAAGAAATTACAACTTTCTACTGAAAATGAACAGTCCGAATTTATTGAAAAACAAAAAGAATGTATAGCGTTTGAAGTTGCTTTTAGTCCCCAGTCACCTAAGCGTCATGAAAAGCTACAACTGAGTAGTGATATCGCTAAACCTATAAACGAAAGTGCGGGGAAAAGTGCAGGAAAATGTGACCGTGAAAACAAAGCAAATCAGTTGCAACAGGATTCCATTGTGGAAGATCAGTCTGTCACAACAGAAGAAAGTACTAGAGAAGTAAAAGGATTTGCATTTGACATTGACATCAGGGAACACTCTCCCAAGCGAAAGCTGAAGCCAACGTTAAGTAGTTCCTCAAAGACTGGTAACAAGAGGAGAACTAGCGAGAAACATGCTCAACTCTGTAGAGCTGACAATCGAGATAGACAGGATGTCAAATGGCACGGAGAACAGTCACCAGCGATTGTGTTTGAGAGTCAACCTACTGATGGTTCTCCAAGGTACTGTCCAGTGAACACGTTGAGCTGTGAATCAAAGCAAACTAGTCCAGCATCAGCTGCAGCTTGTGCCAGTGAAGTATCTGCCACAGATGAAGAGAACAAACATGAGACCGTTTGTAGGCCAAGGCGTGGCACATACGGCCTGGACTGTGTGTCCGAGTCTCTGCAGAGGGCTGCAGATCAGGGCGTGCCTGTTATAGCTGCTCTTGACCACATTGTCAAGACAATAGAAATGGTTCAAGCAAGTAGCACAGGTGGTGAGAGCAGCTCGTGCTCATCTCGTGGTACGTACCCATTAGACTCTGTGGCAGACTCACTACAGGTATCAAGCAACAAGGGTATTAGTGTTACAGAAACTTTAAAGAACCTTGCGCAGATGGAAGACAATGACTGCAGTTTGGCGAAAGTTCAGTCAGGAAAAGAGTCTTCTCTTGCAGGAGACAGTACTAGCATCTCTTGTACAGTTGAGACCTTAACTGAATTTCCAGATGGTTTATCAGCAGTTGAAGAAGCCAACCAGGATAAAAACCTTTCTGTACTTCAGATTAAATCATCTATAGCGACCCCGGGAACATATACTTTGGACAGTGTGTCAAATTCACTTGAGGCAGGCCAGGAGAAGGGACTGTCACAGCTTGAGGTGCTTCACAACTTAGCAAACAAACAAGAGATAGCTACCGCCAGTCTATCCGCTACAGACAGCCCAAAGAGTGACACCCTTGTGACGTCACACGTAACTGAGAATACTACACACGTGCCTGCTGCCCCATCGACTGAAGCACAAGTAACCAGCATGAAGAGTGTATGCTCAGCACAAAATCGCGGCACGTATACACTAGACGAAGTTGCACAGTCAATCCAGAGTGCTACTGATAAGGGAATTCCCCTCGTGGACGCTCTAGAACAATTAACAAGTGACAAACCAACTAAAGATGTGATTAACAGTTGTTCTGGTGCGGGAAATCGCGGTACCTATACCTTGGACGAAGTTTCTGAATCACTAGAAGCAGCTAAATGCAAGGGTCTTCCTGTGGTCGAGGTGCTGAAGAACTTGACCCAAACAAAGAAACCAAACACGATGTTAAACACACAAGAGCTTGGAAATCGGAGCACATATACTCTGGACCAAGTTGCGCATTCTTTGGAGAGTGCGAGAGAGAAGGGTCTCCCAGTGGTTGTTGCTTTAGATCTCATAGCAAAGGAGCCTGATTCTGTGACACTACGAGACAGTAATGCTAAGTTTAGACGGCTTGAAAAACTGAAGAACAGGAAAACATATGCATTGGCTAGTCCACTGGAGACTGTCAGTGAAGGGCAAAAGCTAAGGCTGTTTGACGGCACCCAAAGAGTCTTGCTATCACCCGGCAGCCCTCCCCCCTTTGCTAAACCGCCAAGACCTTCATTAGAACGTCAGCGCGTTACTGCCAACCAGCAACATTCAACATCTAAACAAAGTGCAGAAAAGAAAGGACTTCCAGTTGTACAGAAACTCGATTTTTTGACATCTGCTTGTGAGGTGATGCTGGAACGTTCTGCCAAATCGGTTACTGCCAGCCGCAAAAGTCTGCCGCCCATGTCTGATGAGTCGGTGAGTGAGCCTAGTAATCGGTCAGTGGCTCGAGAGCGAGCTCGGAGGAGAGTGATGAGGCGACTAGCAGCAGCTTCTCGATCAACACAGGATCAAAGTGACTTGCAGGTGAAGCCTGAGTTCCAAACTGAACCCAATTACGAAGACCAAGCGGATCGCTCCACCTACTGTCTAGAAGAGATTGCCATGTCATTAGAGGTAGCAGAGGCAGCCGGCTTACCGATTATTGATGCGCTGAATAAATTAGCTATCAATCAACCTGCGAAAGAGTCAGATAACACTGAGATCGTGACACAAGCTGCTTTACAGTACGAGAATCAGTCCACACACACTCTTGACGAAGACCATAGCATAAAGGAAGGTGTAGCAGCTTACATCGCAGCCAATGAGCAAAGACCACTGAGCACATTTGCGACCAGTAGTTTACCTGAGAGACCACTGTTGTATAGACATTATTCACTTGATGATGTTGCCTTTGCTCTTGAAACATCGCAAGAGTTTGGGGTCCCTTTTACGACTATACTGAATGAGATTACATCAGAGCATTCGAGCGAAGATTCTGATTCTAAACTGAAGCAAGAATCGCCCCACCTGAGCGATGCCTGTCACACTCTTTCTCATACTGGTCCAGGAGCGAGTAGTGCAAAGCGGAATACATATTCCTTAGATGAGATCAGCCAGTCGCTGGATGAAGCAAGCAAGGAACTTCCGATTGTTGAAGCTTTAAAAGGGATCGCTGTGGATGCCAGCCGTGAGATACGAAAGAGTGTTCACCTCTTGGAAAACGTTGAAACAGAAGGTAAATCTTCACAAACGCTACAAGTTGCTGAAAATCGTGGTGGAAACCGTGATACCATTACACTGGACAGTGTTGGTAGCTCGCTAGACAGCGCCATGGCTCGGGGGTTACCCGTGATTGAAGCTTTAGGAGAACTCATTAAGGCTGTGGACAACATACGCCGACGATCAAGACGATCTATGGAAATGAAAGAGGATATTCTTGTCCAACATGAACTGTCTTTGAAAGATCAGGCTGCTGTGAAAGGTGTTGTTGCGAAAGAGAATGTTACTGACGGCGGGAGTGGTAGTGGTCCATCTGCTGATGCTGACTCGTGTTCTGACACTAGTTTAACAGCTGATAAAGCGCAAGTAAAGCGCGGGACTTATTCATTAGATGACGTGAGTCGTACACTTGATTTTGCTGAAGAGTATGGAGTATCTATGCAAAACGCACTGCATGGCATGGAAGGAGATACAACATCAATATCGCGAGAGCGGAGGGAAACATATGACCTGGATGAGGTTGGTACCTCACTGGATACAGCAAGGGACAAAGGCCTACCGGTGATCGCTGCTCTAGATAAAATTCTCCAGGCCGTGGAAGACGAGAAAGAAAGCATTGACAGGTTTAGTAGCAGTAGTGAAGACCATTGCGGAAACACCAGATTTTCATCCGGCGATCTTCCCAACGAAGCAGACGAGAATCGGAACACTTTGAATACAGTTACTTCACCGGGCGAACGCGGTAGTTTGGAGAAACCAAAGGTCAAGCCCAGGAGATCAAGACGTGCTCCGTTTAAGAAACCTAAGGTGGCCATTGATCCAGACTCATTTTATATCGAATTATTTCCAGGAACTGAGTCTAAACCTTCACAGTTTCATGTAGTTGGTACCGAGGTTAAAGAAACTAAATTTGAAAAACGAGGTGTTTTGTTAGTGCCAGAATTAGAAAAAGAGAATGTTTTATCTGATAGCGTGTTGAAGCAGAATGAAAGTCATGAATGCACTAAGGCTGCCGTGCCATCGGTGAGAACAGACGTCGGTGAAAGTGCTAACCGCGAAAGTGAAGTTACACTTCGTAGAAGCAGAGACAAAGAATCGGGCAATGCAGAGACAGCAGATCAGTCAAAGCATCACTCTGGGGGTCAGCAGGATGTCTTAGTCTCACCCCGTACTCGCGCCACGTGGAGACCCAGCGCTACCGTACTAGATAAGATCTCCAGTTTACTCGACACAGCTGAGGATTTCGGTCTGACGTTGACAGATGTTCTTGATCACGTGGCCGACGTTTCTGAAGGGAAAGGTTTGTCTAAGTGTATTGAAGCCCGTCTACCATCCCTCCCCCGCGGATTCACACGCACACATGCACACATGTTTAGATGTAATGATATGCACGATATTTTAGTACTTTGCGGCATTCATTTGCATGTCCATTCTTGGATTAAGAAGCGAGGACACGATGTGAGAGGGGGTGGGGTGGGGTGGGGGAATGGATGGCTTCCAGAATATAGACTTGCTGGATATCACAATGCCTCGCATAACCAATACGGTAATTTAATACGGTTGGGGGGTGGGTGGGGATTATGGGTGAACAAAGGGCCTGGTTGATCAGCCCCAGTGGCAGCGGGACATGGTATGGCAGTCAGTGCATTGTCAGAGTCTTCTTCGGCCTGATACATCAAAACGTCCTTTTGAGGTTCCCTCTCCTTCGAGTCTACTTGAAGCCAGCAGTCACAGGCAAGTAGGAGATAAATGGTAATTAGAAACAAAGCGTTAGGGATGCAGCAAATATTGGCACAAAATTGCCAGTCTAATATCACGTGCCTTTGCTGTTGGCCTTGCAGGAGAAATTGAAGAGGGAACCGAGGAGGTGGAGCAGCAGGCTGCCTCGTCACAGTTGGCGCTACTGCACATGCAGCTGGAGGAGAAACGGCGCCACATCGAGGCTGAGAAGCGTCGCAACCAGGAACAACTAGAGGAGGAACGGCGGAGACTGGGTCAGACTGCCTTTTGGTACGTGCTGGGAAAGGCTCGTGGGGGACCTGGGTACGAAGAACACAGTGAAATGCCGCAGACTGAGGGAGAACACACGCATCAAGTAGAGGTGAGTGGGTATAACGGGGTGTAGACACCCACAGACTGAGGGAGAACACACGCATCAAGTGAAGGTGAGTGGGTATAGCAGGGTGTAGACACCCACATCATGGGTGTGCGTTCACTGCATCCAGCCTGGACAACTACGGACCATTTATCGTGTTGCGCATTTCAAGCAATTCATCACTGGCCAAGCCCGTGGACTACAGTTACAGTGTGGCCAATAGTTACAGTTGTTTTAGTTGTGTTATTATGGGCGCTAGTCTTGACACCACATTGACCACATTTGGTTGTCACTGAAAACTGTAACAATATTTCCACTCTAAAACTGACTTGACTCGAGTCATGACGGACCGACGGGTTCATCTTCAAGAGCTGGAAGAACAGGCGAAACTCAGAAGCTATTTTATACAGTTTTTTGCTTACACGGGACAGAATCAGCAGCGTGCGTGAGAAGATGTAATCCAATATGACTGGAAAATTCGTTAAATATTGATTAGGGAAGACCGAATGGCGCGAAGGTTTTCTATTTTGACTAGTCTCAAGGGAAGTCCACAAGCCAGTCAAACTAAAGGCTGTCATTTTGTTTCATAAGATTTGTTTCAGCTACTATAACAAAATAAATGAAGTGCAGTAAATCATTTTGGCAACATATATCTTAATGGTTCTTAATATTTTTATATATCTTTTTACTTGCGTGATGACACATAATGGCGTTCTGTACTAGAGTATACAATTATATGGAGGGTCAGTTGTGTGTGACAGTTTAAAACAGGTGTTGCATTCAGTAGATCATTTCAGACCGCAAAGTGCAACTACTGGTTCACCTCAGATTGATATCAGCATTCCCGAGCTAAGTTGGTTTATGTTCACTTAATTATGCAAAGAGAGTAAAAAGAGTAAAACACTGAACTGTTATTATAGATACCGCTGTTTAGTTGAAAGAATGTGAAGTCAGTACTTTTGGCAGTTACGTTTCAGTTGAACTTGTTTTGACGACTGTAATACGGAAGCAGTTAAAAGTTCAAGTAGTGTTGTGTCAAAGCAGGTCGGTTGTTGTCAGTTACTGCTTAATATATTCACTAAGCTAGGAAGCCATTTTGCCAGAGAACGATTTTAGTATCGGTTTCACAGAGTACTGAAAATGATTACAAGCGATTCAGTATACAGCATAGCTGAAGGATTTTAGTTTCGCCCTGCTTACTGCACACGCATGCTAAGGCATTCGGCTAACACGACAGTGTACGTGATTCAACCATAGAATCACGCTGTCACAAAGTGGTTTGCCTAGCTGTTGTACTTGTACTGTTACATAGTATTACTTTGTTGCCAAATGGTCGAACTGTTGATTGTCAAGGGATGTCGGTTGAACTTTTAGAATGTCGTTATCTTGTAGTGTAGGTGGAACTGAGATTTTGTGTCAAGCTCTCAGTCGAGGACTGTCAGACTCATTAATACCAGTAACAGTTGTAGTACCAATAGTTTGTAGTAAAATTGTGTATTCATGTGCCAGGTACTGGTCAGTGAGAGAGAAGGCGGACCAGATACAGTGGAGCAGCAGCCATCGCCTCCCATCGGCTGTTCATCGCCGTTGACATCGCCACGTGCCCTGGAACAGACTCCAGTGTCAGAATACGAAACACGAGAATTACGATTATCAGAGTACCCTCCACAGGGACACAACGTAGTGGGCCATTTTCACACAACAGCTTTCACACCAGGGGCCGAGGTGCCCGGTAATATAAGGCCCAAGCGTGAGCGAACTCCTCCCCCAGTTTTACCGCAGGTGCCGTTGATGGAACCTGGAACACCACCACGTAAGTGCTGGGGCATAAACCCGACTAAACCCTCCTCGCCTCCTCCCTTTACACCTCCGTCAGCAGCGAACGTACACGTGGAGACAGTAAAAGATGAGAATGAGCCAGCAGACAATGAGAGGGGCGGTATTGAAATGGAAGTTGAGGAAGTCAGCCCGAAAAGGGGGGGAATGGCGCTATATATCGGTGATGACGTCAACATTGGTAGCCAGGTGAGTCTACGAAGGGTGGGGCATCACGGAAAATGTTTGTTGTGTGTTCAGGTGGTGATAAAAACCATAATAACGACAAAAGCTAAATCCCATGTCTTGATATGTGTCCCAAACAACAGACATTTTTATATAAGACACGCCGTTATGAGTGTGGAATTGTGGAATAATTCTGGGGGTGGGGTGGGACGCAGTTATTTAGGTCCCGTCTACACAAACACGCTTTCGTTTGAAAAGCAGGGTTCGTACGGTCATAAAAAACCCTAAAAAATCCTTAAATTGCGAAAAGCAAATTTTAATACTCAAAAGTTCTAGAAAAACAGCTCTGAAAATGGTAGACTGCGAACTGAACTGTGAATTTGTTTTCCTTGAAGTCTGGATCGGGAAAGGAGGAAAACCAGGACTCTCCCAAATGCTTTTAAGTGTCCGTGTCGGAAGGTCCTAAGAATTGTTATAAAAAACAAAAAAGTCCTAAGAAAGTCCTTAAATTTCAAATGAAGCAATCCGTACGAACCCTGGAAAAGGCAGGTTTATGTTTCCTGTTTTTGTGTACTGTCCAAATGAAGACGACGGGGTCATACCAAGACAATATTTCGTCCAGAAATCACGAATTGAAGACATACTCAGACAAAGTTATCTTCGAAAAGTCAGGAATTGTGCTAGTGGTAGTTATGCTTCCTTGTCTGATATGATACCGAGTTTTGTTCGGCATCTATACAGGAATTGACTCCTGAACAGCAAAAGAAGCGTGAGCGTTTCCTGCAGAGTCGACAGAAGAAACTGGAAGAGGAGCGGGCCCGGAAGGAGGCGGAACTAGAAAAGAAGAGGAGGTACGAAACAGCGTTAGAGTTGTATGTACGTACGTGTGTGAGGTGATGGGGGAGGGGGAGGGGGGTATAACAGAACTCTTGAGCTGGCGCAATTAAATACTAGTTGTGTTAGGCAAACTGTATCTTACGTTTGGGAACCTAAGGAGATGGAGGTGAAAGATAAAGTTTATTGGTTAAAATTTTTGAGCCTCCCCTCTCCGTTATTACGGGCAAGATTTTGCAGACCCACCCTCTCTACCTAAACGCTGAAAATCAGCTTTTGTCCCCCCCAAAACTAAATAAAAATGTCGAGACCCCCCCCCTCCTCCTTCCTAATTTCGCCTCTCCTCTCGCCTCTCCTCTCCTCTCGTATAGATGAACTTCCCCCCGTATGAATGAACCCCCCGGTTCACATATACTAATTATAGGTGAACCCCCCCTTCGGATATATGAACCCCCTAAAACTTTGGCTGTCGCTTGTGGAAAATCTTAGGAAAAATAGCAAGGTTTGCATCTCATCGTTTCCTAAATTAAATACTCAACGGTTTCATAAAAAAGACTATAATTCTGAAGGAATTCTGGTGTATAAAAAAAGGCATTTTGCAATCAGGTCATGTTACGGTAGGTCATTTCACAATAAATCTAAACTATTTTGATTATCCACAAGTTTAACAAGTAATATATTTTCATGTGTAAATTGTGGTTCATGATATTTTCACTGAACATGGTGAAGCATACTCCGCACACGGTCGGTCGATCCTCGGCGCTCAGCTGGTAGAGTGGCTTACAATACTGACAATATTGGATATACTTTTCTTGCGCACACGTGTTATCACGGTTCGTACGGGCCCTGGAAATCCTGGAAAACCCTGGAATTTTTTTTTGGAGCCCTGGAGAACCCTGGAGAACCCCTGGAAAAGCGGCCTAGAATTTTAGCATGAGCCCTGGAAAATCCCGCAAAACAGAATTGAAAACGGATTGAAAACCCTACACTCAAAATAATCCGTTTTGTTGTTTTCTGTTTTGGACGTCTATCAAAATCGCCGACTTTCTGCTGATTTTATACGCTATGAGCACTGCACGTAACTGCACTGACATTGCGCGGTATTCACTTTGGTGAACTGGGTACAAGAATGATGCAACAATGACATCACGGTGACCACGTGCAATGTGTTTTAGTCCGCATGCGCTTGGAAACAGAATAACTTACTATCATTGAAAGCACTGTTGTGAACTCATCGTGAGAGTATGTTTTGTCCGAGTTAAAAAAGCCCTGGAAAAAGCCAGGAAAATGCCTTGGAAAATCCTGGATTTTTAAAATTGCAAAGGTGTACGAACCCTGTGTTACTGGAAATGTCTTTAAGAACAAAATAACAGCGCTATACACTCGGTTAGCGTTCTAAACATTTTACGAATTACATGTAGGTTTGTCTGAACACCGGACATTTTAAAACAGTAGCGCAACAAACGCAAATCAAAAGCAACGAGAATTCATCGATCAAAATGAAACTGAATTTTGCAGTTTCTTGCAACCGTGAACTTGTTACTCATAACTTATTGAATAAATATTATCAAGGAAGCGCATTATCATATCATCAGTCACGAATATCCCTGCATTATACTCTAGCAAATACCAAAAGTTTTACGGGATTCATATATCCGAAGGGGGATTCATGTATATTCGTGTGTGTGAACCCCGGAGGTTCGTGTATACTAGTATCTGTGAACCGGGAGGTTCATACGCAGGGGGGTTCATCTGTGCACCGACACCGGATCCATAATACACAACTTAAACATAACTGGCAGTATTTACTGTGCAGGAGAGAAGAAAAACACAAAGAAAGGGAACTGCAGAAAAAACAGGAGGAAGAGAGATGTCGCTGGGAGGAGAAAGAACGGCGTAAGGCCGAGCGAATGCAGGTCGAACGAGACAGACTGGCACGAGAAGCAGAACTCGCCAGTAACGAAACTGGCTACGCTACATACCGCGCAAGACCGGGGGCGAGGTCACGTGCACTGCCTGATCGCGTGGAGTTGGAACCAGCGCCTCATCTTCATGTCGAGGAGGAGTCTGCTTTTACTGCGTACAACCGGCCTCAGTCGGGATTTGCGGAGTTTAGTGGTACGTACTGTCCGAGGTCGGAAAACAGCTACAACCTTGGGGGAATGCAACACATAATTTACGCATTTAATTAGAGAAGATACATATGAACGCTTGGGGGGAGGGGGCGTAAAGGATTATTTCCAGTCTACATTTTTAGACATTCTTCCCTTGTGATCTGTAGCTTTCGCTGACTTACCCTCCACCATATTACTATTTCCCAGGTCCCCAGTGCTATGTGAAACCAAGCGGTAAATCCAACCGTAAGATCATCATGAATGCCATCTCTCACGTGTGTCTATGTGGAGCACCGAACAAGGAAGCCAAGGAGAAATGCCTACAGGTATTTAGCACTTTTCCCCTTGTATGTGCATGTCAGTCTGTGCGTGTGTTTTTGAGACTGTTTGTTACCTAAGGCTCCCGGTGATAACAGAGACATCGTACACTAAAGGGACTATCCTACTCAATGAAATGTGTATGTATGTATATAATATAAATGCATATATAGAACTACATTTTACCTAGCGAGCAAGTAACGCTTTAAATCCAAATGAAAATTTAAACGAATACAACTCAGAACATAAATGCAATATTTTTTTCGTAAACTTTCTCATCTGTGGTTGGAGTCCATTTTTTTTCGTAGGATTTTTATATCCCAATACGTTTGCTCTTATTTACTGACCCTCCGTTGGCGCCTGTGCTCGCATGGTCGGATAAAAGTTTAATTTAGAACACAGTATGTGAAACCCGTGAATCACGTTAGATCATTCTTTAATCGTTTTTGCATGTCTAGCATGAGGAAAAATAATACAAACAGATTTTGAAGTTCACTATGTTAAGTGAAGCTTGCAGCGATTGACTGAGTATAATTTTTTAAATCAGCTTGTAATTGTTAGTGATCGTGATCATAGGTCAAGTGGCCAGCCGAACTGTCAGAAAAACGAACGTTGAAAAGCACTTACGACCCTACCACAGTTCACTACTTTCGTGTACTCGTATAGAAAACTATATATGTACATCCTGAATCTATGTCTGGCCCAGAGCTAGACATTTGCTAAAGGTTCAAGATTATTGGTGGGAAATGACTCGGTAGTTCTTGACTGCTTATCTAGATTGACATCAGAACACTGGCGCCAACCAAGGGTAAGTGTGAGCGTGGTTGGCTCAGTCGGTAAGATCTCTGACTCCTAACCAGAAGGTCCCGGGTTCAATCCCTGGCCTTGCCAAGGGTTGAATTTGTACGAGACCTTCTCTTTCGCCACACCGTCCGTGCACAGGGACGTAAAGTCGTTGGTCTAGTCTCTCGACGTTCTATCGGGGGACTTAAAATAACCCACACGCGTGTCAATAGGAGGCGTGCCAATAGGAGTAGGCTAATGCCGGTGTTGTGGTCTGTCACCTTCTACAAAGGGCCTGCTGTAATTGGGGAAACCTGTTGCAGTGTCCCTTTCCCTCTGGGGAAGAAGCAGAATAAACAAATAAATAATAAACAAATAAGTAAATTATTACTGATAAGAACAAATGTATGTAAGTGTTATCCTCAGTAAATAAGAGCGAATGTTTGGAGACAAAAAAATCGTTCAAAATTTACTAGCTTCAGTATAAATGAGAAACTGTTCGAAATAAGTTATATATTGCC
>JANVCK010231845.1:0-10107 GCA_026546655.1 Epizoanthus illoricatus | reverse complement strand
AAAATACTAAAAAGTCATGGAAAAAGTCATGGAAAATCATGGAATTTCGAAAACCCCAAAGAGTACGAACCCTGTAACTGGGGGTGAGAACTTTTCACTAGATTTGACCAGTATGTCATGCCCCACCCTCAGTAATTTGACTAATTTTTTATGATTATGGTCAAATCCCCACCCTTGCCTAGGAGCCCCCCCCCCCTGGGTTTACATTTAGGGGCAGATCTACGAATTTGAAAAGAGGAGGGGCGCCGTCAAAGTGAGAAAAACAGAGAAGGTGCGAGTTTGTAGGGGGTCCGGGGGCATACTTCCCTGGGAAAATTATAAAAATTAGATAGACCAATGTTTGAATTGCATCTTGTTGTCACTGGTTGATCACTGATGTGAAATTTGTTTCTAGATCAATGCAGTTGATTTGGACAATACTGCCGACTGCTTGAGGAAGTTCATGTCCAACAGATGGCTTGGAATGATTGTGTTCGCTGGGATTGTAGCTGGAACTTTAGTGAAGGACGCTGGTAAAGATGAACAGGAACAAGACACAGAGAAACAAGAATAACACATTCAACATAGATAATGACAAGTGTACCTCATGTAGGAATGAATCACCAAACAAAAGAAAGATCTGTCGGTGGTAGATGTTATTTTACATGAATATACTTAAAATTTATATCGATCTCCTTTGATTTGAGCAATCTATCTTTGTGGCCCCCAAAATGTCAAATGTTGTAACATTAGGTCTGTTTATAAGTAGATGTGACTTCCATGTACACAGCGTTGACTTCTTAAATATGCAATACATGCAATATGCAGTATACAAAGCGTGAGAACAGACCCCAGCAGAATTATGGTAGCTGTGACTTGGACACTAATCAGGGCAAGCTGTTCTGGTGGTTAAGAACAAAATATCAAATACCAGAAAATTTCGTGAATACGCTTCAGAAATATAAGGCCCTGTACTTTGGGAAAGGTGACATTTTGATCAGCAGCGAAACTAACATTTTTGTAAATAACTCCGAGTGGTTTTATATTAAATCGATAATATTTTGTCACGAGTTTATACAGTCGTAATATAAGTAAAACACTTACAGTTTTGACGTGCTATTGCCGGTTAATGAAAAACATAATGAAAAAAACAGCCTTGGAGTTTTTCCGCTACATCTGGAGCTGTCAGTTTCTTATTAATGTAATACGTTGGATGGAATTAGTTGCAGAACCATCGTGGTACTCTAAACACACTGTTTTCTTCCAATTAACAAAAAAAGGCAGAAATTTAGAAATAGTATAGCCTTCTGTGCCCTGCGCTATATCATGCTTTGTGTACTGCATTGTGCATATTGTCAGAAGTCAACCTTTCTTGACATAGCTGAAAACAGCAGACACGAAAGTTGATCAAATGCACGTTCCTTTTGGCAGATGATACTGACTTGCTTCCCATCGTCTTAACAAGATTTACAATCTTTTGAAAGACACGCATATTTCCAGTATGGCATGACATCTATTAGCTTTGAAATGTTTGTTCTGGAGGTCAAACTTCCACAAGAAATAAGTGTTTGTCTATTACTGAACAATTTTGTAGTGACATGAACGCAAACTTCATTGTTATTTAGGCAATACACATATATAACAAAAGAGTATGATCTTCATATATACACATTAAATGTGGTTAATAGTTTTGTAGCTTTTATTTTTTAGATCTGAATATGGAAATCTTTAAGCACTCTTAGACTATAATATAAGTCTGTAATTATGAAGTGAGATTGAACTAAAATTGAAAGTGGCTTGATTATTAGTTTTAATACGACAACAATTGACTGTTGCGTGGAATACTGCTTATTTCAACCATTCAGAACTGGCAATGACTCCCATCGAGTTTAGTGGGGTCCAACAGCAAGCTTCTTGCAGTTTCTAGAACAGAATACTGATATCGTTATTAGAGAGATTAAGCATCGCGTATATCGCGAACAGGAAACTTCAAATAGCCGTCTGCCATTTGCCGTAGGTCTGCCATCTTTATTTGATTAAACACGGCGCTGTCAAACGTGAAAACGCACTGGCTGCTCACCTAGAACACGGGAGACTCCGAACCGCAAATGCACCGGGATTCAGGTTAATGTGACCGACCCCAGCCGTTCGCGGAAAACATTTACGCGATACTAAAACTCTATCATTAGGCATAAACGGAAAGTGATTAAGCCCATAGAATGAAGTTTAAATCGGGGGTTTAAAAATGTGCATCGAGAAAGAGGTTTGGCGTTTTCGAATTTGGCGAGCGCTGAAGGTAAGAGTTACTAGGAATCTGAAGCGGCAGCTGATTATCAGAAATGCCATTTCCTACATTCCTGAGACTGAGAATTGGGTTAGAATTTTATGTCCCAAACAAAAAGCTTGTCTTTTCATGTTTTGTTGCAGCGCATCTTAACTTTCATCTGGGGAATAGGCGGCTTGCGACATTTTGGACTTGTCATAGCCTTGTTAGTGTCTGTACATGCGAGGAACGACTAACCGGTCCAAGCCCGGATAAAGGAGGAGAGTTGGGCGTGGGGCAAGCAACTTCATCACTTAAAACAATTTCTGCTACAAAAACATCGTCAAGAACAACTTTAGCGCAACCAGTTCTGGAAGAAGGCCCCTCTCGTGTGGGAGGTATGACGCAGTGTAATGGAAGCCAACAGGAAGCGGAAGCCCACTCCCTTTCTTCCAGGACAACCTCGATGATAGGTACATGGAACATCGGGACAATGTACGAAGCAAACAAAGCAGCGAGAGGGCAGATAATTTACAACTTCACTGTGCTGGGTCAATGTGAGGCCAGATGAATGCAGTTATAACCTCAGGAGACATGATACTTTTATAGTCGGGCCATGAAGAATACAGTTGCCCCGCACACAGAAGGAGTGGCATTCATGCTCTCACAGGAGGCACAATGAGCCCAGATTAGATGGAAAGCCAAGAAGAAAATTAGATTAGATTAAAATTGCTGGATGACAAAGAACGCTAGAATTCGCTACAATCTGGACTTCCCGAACAGTCCCGGCTACAACTAGCAAGCAAAACATAAATAATTGCCGAGCTTGTTCACTTCTGGGCTCTTTTCTCAGCCATAAAATGCACAATTCCCAGAAGAATTTGCACAGCCTACCTCCGAATAACGGAGATTCAGTTGAAAGCGAAGAAAATAGTGTCGTTCTACGTGGGACTGAGTTTGGACACCAAAACCACTCCGACTTACGCAATTTTTTGTTCTCAGCCACACCAAACGGCTCCAAAAATCAAAATGTGGAAAAATAAGGTACGTACCATTTTATTCTGTCTTTGGAAAAATATGAGCGAGGAAAATTAGGACATATCTTCTGCGTCGTTGAAGCCTTTACAACCAGGATTTACAAACAACTAGAAGCGCTTGGGGTTTTCAAACAGCGAGTCGCTTAACTCATGGGCGTTGTCTTTCTTTTTCTTCGCTATTAATTTAGAGGGGGTCCTGTTATGCGAGCTTCCAATCGTTGCTTGTGTGAGCGTGGTTGGCTCTGTCGGTTAGAGCTCCGACTCCCAACCAGAAGGCTCCGGGTTCAATCCCATGCAGAGGGTTGAATTTGTGCGACATTCAAATGAACGTTTCTGGGCTGACAAAACAGGACAGTAGACTTTCTTCACTATTCCGTGTGTCGACGAGTTAGTATTTCCTCCACATCGCCAACTGTACAAAAATAAATAAATATTTTCTCATGCAGTTTTCGGACTTACACATTGCCACAGTTCGCTGCGAAAATTGTGCATAATTTGAAAACACTTTCAATGTTTTTGTTTTCGATCAAAATACTTTTTAAACTTTTTGAAAACAATTTTACGTAATGTATATCCAATCACAGCGCATGTTCTATGG
The DNA here is from genome assembly GCA_026546655.1 of Epizoanthus illoricatus. Classification (NCBI taxonomy): domain Eukaryota; kingdom Metazoa; phylum Cnidaria; class Anthozoa; order Zoantharia; family Epizoanthidae; genus Epizoanthus; species Epizoanthus illoricatus. Next base: position 6,230 of record JANVCK010231845.1, on the reverse strand, counting down.
AATACATTTTACAACAATTTGTTAACTATTCCTGCCCGGGGGCTGTCACAGGCATATATACTACTATAAACGCCATCACACCTTGGTGTTACTTGTATAATACTTGTTTGTTTCTTCTCTAGTATTTCCACTTTTATCTTAACTTTCTACAAGTCTTTCGGTTATTGCCAGTGTGTTGCGAAGCACCAAGTGGAGGTGATCACTGCCAGTTGTAGTCGTGTGTATCAATTGTGGTTCTGCATTGTGTCCAGTTTACTAGCATCCCTGGTGAGTGGGCAGCCCTTTCTAGGACAACACTGCTCACCCTTGAAAGGAAGGGGGCTAGAAAAGGTACTCGAAACATTGTGTACGCAATAAACAACTGGCCAGTTTACCGTGGCTGGTAAATATCTCCAGTTGTGTAACCACTAGTCTTGCCCTGTAATTTTTCTGCACTTTTTTGCACTGTTACTTTCCCTGTGCCATTTTTCTTGCATCATAAAATTGTAAACATTTTTCGCCCTGACCACCCGGCAAAAAGTACTCACTTGAGGGGTCGTCGTATCGGTAAATAAATAAATAACAATATTGCGGTCAACACAATGGAAAACACAGCGAACTCCAAGTAGAAGTAAGGGGCATCCTTATGTTTACGGGTGAGGAAACAATTCTTTGGGACATAAAAGAAGAACAGTTTTCGTTTCTAGAGAATTACCTTGGTACAACAATGCTATTGCATGACTAAGCGGAACACGGTTTGCTGAGAAAGGTTCTGCCAGGGAAGCAAAAGGTTGCCACACCTTCTTTGGAAGAGAGAACTAGCAAATAACGAAAGGATTAATTGAGTGGACTGTGTTATTGCAACTGCACTATGAAAGAAATGTCTGATCTCCCTACGAGCGAATTGTCGCTCCTTGGCGCTGGTATTGCAGTTAAGCAGCTAAGAGTCGTGTTGAGTCAGTAGTTTAAATACAACACCAGCACCCGGGAACAACAATCCGCCCGTGGTGAGGACAGGCATCTCTTTCAATTATGCAGTTGCAATAGCAAAGTCCACTCAATGAATCCTTTCCTCATCTGCTGCTTCTTTTTTCCAAAGAAGGTGCAGCCGCCTTTCGCCCCACTAACAGAACCTTTCTCACCAACCCTTGTCGTGCTTAGTGCTGCAATATCATTGTCATACCAAGCTAATTCTCTAGAAACAAGAGCTGTTCTTCTTTCAGGTCCCAAATAATTGCCTCCTTCGATGAACGTTCTTACTCCTACTTGGAGTTCACTTGTTTTCCGTTGTGTTGACCGCAATATTGGATGATTTACCAGCCACGGTAAACTTGCCAGCTGTTTATGGCGTACACAATATTTCGAGTACCTTTTCTAACCCTCTTCCTTTCAAGGGTGAACAGTGTTGTCCTAGAAAGAGCTGCTCACAGATTACCAGCACCATACAGTCCGTCTTCTCACCTTCTGGTGTATAGATAGATGACGTAGCTACAACAACGCAGAGCTTATCTCGTAGTTTCGTTGTTCTTAAAAATAAGAACTTGAGAACAATTTAGGCTGAAGTTGCCCCAAAAATTAAGAATGAGGTTCGGCCAAATTATCTGGTTCTCATATAAAAAAGCGTGTATGCCATTTCCTGCGTTCTTGAGACTGAAAGTTGGCTTGAGAATAGTACGCCAGAAATGTTTTTTACATTCTGATTGTACCATCAGTTACTTACAAGTTGAAATAAACACTCCCGAAACTCGCCAACAAAACTGCAGACTGGACTTGCAGAATAAACGGGAACGTTTTGATTTTGTCTTCAAGGTAGCAGTGTGACTGGAATTATTTTGTTTGAGTTAGCTCAATTAAAATTATTACAAAAATTTAAAAAATGAACTTTACAAAAATTTAGGGGGTTCGTTCGACATGTTGGAACCTACAGATAATACGGGCATGTAAATTATGGCAATAACTTTTAAATGGCAAGAGTAGCCACAGTAACTTTAGTATAAATGAAAGATATTTTCAAATCCCTGTCAGATATCACATTGAATTCTTTATACCCCTGTATACTTTTTTGTTCAAACTCGTAATCCCGGTAGTTAGTGACTAATCCCTCGGCAAAGTAAACGTTAACTTTATATTACATAAACCTGAACTGACTCTCCTAAAACACATAGCTGATGGACAACAGCAACACGTCTCGGCCATAGTAAACATTTCTTATCTTTAATTTGTTTGTGCTACAAACACATGGAGTCAAACATTGTTAACTGTCCTTCAACTGGTGAAGCAACGCGTGCAATACAAGGCACATTATTTCGACTGTGAATAACCTGGTTTATGCCATTGGCATTATAATTCATCATGCAAAAATAAGTTAAATCTGTAGCAATAATATAGCCATAAATTGGTGCTCAAAGGTTTTCCAAAATCTATTGCAGAAATGCTTGTTAAAAACGACTTCAAAAGGTGTGAGAGTCAAGAATCAATACAAAAATACTGTTCATTGCTTTGATAAGATTTTGGACACAGTTCATACACGATAATAACCTAGAAATTTACAACAGTTTCATGCCAGGCTTTCTGCGACTGACAACAAACTTATTAGTAATACGGAAGAAATTCTGATTCTTAAATTGTTTCAAAGTTACAAGTTGAAATTTGGTAACACTGTCAATTTGTATAGGAAGATGTATGCGTGATACAGGATGGCGAGCACAAAAGACACCACTAGTAAATAACCCGCATATAAGAACTAGCCCTACATTTTTCCAATACGTTCTTAGCTATTTGATATATAATGATAGCTACTGATATCTAATAATACCTAATGACATCTAATGTTATATAATGATAGCCAATAAATTCTAAATTTCAGTCTTAGGTTTTTATCACAGGAAAGTTCCTACATACGGGTTTTTACTGTACTGTAAATCTGATCAGTTCCGGTAGCAACATTATTTTAAAATACTTCACCCATCACAATCAATACAAGATATGTACTTGCTTATACATGGCATTTGTTGCCGGTGATTGAAATGTTCTTGTCTAAGTCGGAGATAATTACAGACATTACAAATGTCTTGCTGATGGTGCTTGGCATCATCATGATCTGATGCCTGACGTCATCATGATCTGATGCATGGCGCCATCATGACTTGGTTCATGATACATGAGTGACAGCTGCCGGTGTACACAAGTTTGTACGAGGTAGATACGTCGATCTGGGCCCAGTTTCTCTAAATTTGATTAACACTAATCCTGGATTAGAAATTAGCTGATCATTAGATTACTGTGTGATTGATGTGAAAACGTCCTGGGCCCAGTTCCTCAAAAGCCGAGTTGCACTAATCCAGGATTAGACCAAATTTTAGATTGGATTTTCTAAATCTCCGATTAATTAATCAATGTCTTAAGAAGTGTTGTTCAACCATTGATCACTGGCTCAGTTGACTATTCCATGCATGATTTGCGGTCTGAGCCAGTCTCGGGGATTAATTAGCGCTAATCTGCTTTTGAGGAATCGGGTCCTGGGTTAGTCGATCGCACTCTGAAGAGACTGTCGCTGAACAGGCACTTAACAAAGTAACGTAGTATATGTGGTATACATAAGAACTACTGATCAATACATCAATAATGTAGCTCAAATCACATATCAACAAATACAAGGACTAGACATGTGCACAATCTAAAATTAGGACAAACCCTGGATCAGTGCTAATTGGTTTCAAGGAACTGGCCCAGATGTTCTTGCGGATTAAGTCCAGAGTCTAACCATTTCTGTCTGATCCAAGCCTCATTGCTTGAATCGCCTGATCTTGAATACTGGTTCTGGATATGACATTTTACTGCTACCTAATATCGAATTAGCAGCCATGTGAAACAGTTTCCTCTTGACGCCAAATGTTTACTGTTAAATTGTTGGTGTGTGTCCGTCGAAGCAGAAAGCCTAGAACATATTCAAATGTGGCTGTAGTTCAAAAAGAAAGAATTTGAGGGTTCTGCCCATGAATGATTACAGGGACACATCTATACGGGTGTATTTAGCAGTTAATCAGAACATCTTTTTTCATATGTGGCCATATCTCAATGGGTCAGGGGGAAGAGGGGAGACAGATTTTCTCCTAGATTTCTGCAGCTCTACAACACATGCTATGTTTCAGAAATTATCTGCTTGCATTCTAAGAATTGCATTCCTGCATTCTCCTCTACATTGCTGTGTTTTTAGAGCAAACTTTTGAGTAACAAGTACAAGTTGAAAAGATACTTTTTGAATGTAATAACTATTCAGGTATCTTGTAACTGTGAAATTTTATGCACTAAATTGTACTTTTTATAGAATAACTTTGAATCAATTTAGATTGTTACCTCCTTATGTCACAAAATAACCGAGACGGCAGCAATGACAACATAATTAACATCATTAATAGGATCTCCACTGTTGGATTGATCCTAATGTTCTAAAATCTTTGTACAAGTTTGTCTATATGTCATGCCATTTCCATTGTTCACAGTGACCATAAATAAAAGAACCAATGAATTGATTGTTTGGTGTTTGTTTGATTGATTTGGATTCCTTACTTCCTAATTGGTTAATAGTGCACTAATTGTCGCATTGATAACATTCGTAATAAGAATGTTATCAAACGAGAGGAATCTCACTCCCCACCCCTCCTGTCTGAGAAAAGGCAAGAGATCACTGTCTTGATAGTTGTCCTCACATGGTATGCCAAAATCACACAAATAGTTGTAACGGGGGGGGGGGGGGTGAAAGGGTTTGCGGATTGGCAGATTTTTCCTAAAATTTCATTCAGATTACGGATTTTGAAGATAATTTCCTCGGATTTGCGGATCCTATCGATGTAGTGGATTCGGATTCAGATGATTATTTGGACCAGATTTCGCATTTAACAATCAAAATGTAGCGGATCAGTGGATTCACATTCAGATTGTGGATTCGGATCTGGAAATAACCAATGTCACCCCTCCCCCTATAATGAACAAGTGTACATGTACTAACCTCCTAACAGAGAGAATTGCCCACCAACAATGTACAAATTATTGCTGATGCAGCGAATAATAATTACAACATGCTACATATTTTACAGACAAATATTGTGAGTAATAAATACAGAAAATTACCATGAATCTACAGTCCCAAAGGCTGAGAATCTTTTCAGAATACAATTTTCCAAATGACTTGATGATAGTAATTATTATTACAAATATGGAACTTCATCCTCATAATTACATTCAAACACTGTCATTGCAAATTTTTAATTTCTCACTGAAGTCTCTGAGACATTACTCAATCAAAATTGGGCTTTATACTTCTCCATCAATAAATTTGGGAGTTTGCTTACATACAATAACCTGAAATGGTGAGGTCAGTCTTCTGAACAAACTGAAGTCAAGCCAGCCTGAATTCAGTTCAAACAAAATGCAGACTGACCGCATGTAAAAAAGACTACATAATTATTTTAGTGGAACTAAATGTATGTAGGTAGCATCCTCCAAGAACCCAGTCTGACCTGGCTGATGGCTGATGCATTACCGGTATGTGGTCAGCAGACTAGCAATGGGGATTTGCCATGAAATTTCTTTACAGTAAGGAGTGTTGTCAGCTAAATCGTGGTAAGAATGGAGATGAGTTGGGATGACCAGCCCCATTTGGGTTAGTGTGGTTTGGATCTGCAATATAATAGCACAAAGTACAATAAGTCATGAAAACCACACATTTCTACAGTTGAAATAGTATATAAACTCAGGTTCTGGAATAAAATCTGGCATATCAGTGGCATATTAGTGATGTGTTGATAGCTGTTGAGGATATATCAGTGGCATGTTGGTCATGTGCAGGTGGTATATTGGTGAAGCATTGGTGGCATGGGGTGGTGTATGTCAATGGTGTGTGTGGCATGTTGGTGATGTGCTGTTACATTGGTGAGGTGATCAGTATGTTGGCAGTGCATCAGTGACATGTGTGCCATCAGTGGGGTGTTAGTGGTGTGTTGGTATTATGTCCGTGGTGCATCAGTGGCACATCAGTGTGATGTGTTGATGGTACAGTTGACAGTTACCCATTACTACGGCCAACTCAATTTGGGTGAATTTCATATTATAAATTATAACCAGACTTTTACATTGATTTATTACAACATAATATAATACACTCTAAAACAAGATGACAATTGACTTACAAATATGATATGTGTACCTGTACTATCAGTGTTCAAAGTCAATCTTAACAAATGCATCAAGTG
>JANVCK010231823.1:0-10109 GCA_026546655.1 Epizoanthus illoricatus | reverse complement strand
TCAAACCAGCGAAGAACAGTTCCACTAATACCAAAACGGTTTTCCAACCTTGATAATAAAATGACATGATTGACAGTTTCGAATGCAGCAGACAAGTCAAGAAGAACAAGGAGTCTTCGTTCGAACGCTAGTCTCGCTATGCATACAAAGATATACAAAATACAGAGCGCTACTAATTTTATATTTCACCATCTGCAGGTTTGAATTAAAAGAAGGTCAGTTATTTTTTATTTTCCAGCTGCTCGGTTACGCATTTTGTGTATTTGATGCACTGAAACCAGCGGCTGTTAAAAACGTGCCGTTGCAGGGTGTATGGTTTGTATGATTTAGTTCCCAAAACCGAGACTGGTTAGCGTCCTTATGCGAAGAACCACAAGCTGAGGAATAAAGAATCCATTGGATGTCACTATGTCTGGTGGTAAATGTAGATGTCTCTTCCTTGTTTTCTGCTTTGGTAAACATTCTAATAATTGCAGTGTACATGGGTAGAAATCCTACACTTTCTATGCAAATGTAATTTATAGATATTATTCTTCGTCACTACTCATGCGCAGAACATGCATACATACCTCTGTTTAGTGGATTCCGTGGTTTTTTATTGGCGCGAAAACGACAGGATTTTAGCCCGTGTATATAACTCAGCTTGCACTTATTTTTCCAATGCCTCGTTCGAAGCAGTTGTTAATTGGATTTTATCCACAAAAATACATTTGGTACCAATTTTTCAACAAGACAAGAGTACACACGTAATGCCCGCTCTCATGAAGGAAATACTGAATATGGAGTTCTCCTCTAGAGCTCCCTAAGTACTTTGGTTTGGCCACTGAAAAGTATCTGGTGAATGTAAGAAACTGTAACTTCGATATATATATACCTTTGGGGTTTGGCCATGGTGTGACACTTTTGTATTCGTGTTGCATAATTCTTACGTCCTCATATCATGAGACGCGGAGAATGCTCCGACAATATAAATGCGACATCATCAATATATTTATTGTTCGAAAGTAAGCCGAGTAGCCCTACTGCCACGGACTTCCCACTGGGGGAACCAAGTGGCGGTGTCCAAATAAAAAAATTCACGGTTTCTCAAATAGCCGCCGCATTTACTTTTTAATTTTTTTACAATATACTAAGAAAGCGTATGAGAAAATATATTTTCTTCCGCTCCGTGAGCGAAATGACTCGACTGCATCCGGTGCGATCGTCCGGCTGCATCTAAAAAATCCCCTCATACCTCATTTACTTTTCCAAGAATTTCTGATGGGAAACCGGGAATTTTTTTTTTTATTTGGCCTTAACTCCGATTTCCAAGGAAATGTATATAGAATACTGGGTTCACCCTGAGCCACATTTTGTCCATTTATTCCCTTCTTATTCATTTCCACTGCAGGCCACAAAATCCAAGAAACCGCTTATGCTTCCCATCACATTCATGGACGGAACGACGAAAACCCTCCTGGCGGACTCCGCTACCACAGCAAGAGAACTGTGCGGCCAACTGGCTGAGAAAATCAACCTTAGTGACCACTTTGGGTTTTCACTCTACATTGCACTCTTTGACAAGGTACAGAGCTGTGGTTGAGACCCCCCCCCCCTCCCCTTCTCCTAGATGTCGATCAGATATTGTAATCTGGTATTTTAATAGAGATAGAGTAGAGTCGATTTTCAGTTGACATTCAGACAGACACACACAGAGTCAAACAGATAGGTAGACAGACACATTGACAGACAGACAGTACAGTCAAACAGGCAGACAGGACACTCACTAGGTTATCAGTGCAATATAAATAGAGTAGTTCATTTATTTTTCATTAATGAGTTAATTCATTTATTCATTCATGAGTGAATGAGTGAGTGAGTGAGTACATTAAGAAACTATTAAATACATAAACGAATGAATGAATGAACGAACGAACGAATGAGTAAGTGAATTAAAAACTACTGAATTAATGAAAGAATGAATGAGTGAGTGAGTGAGTGAGTGAGGGGGTGTGTAAGTGAGTGGGTGAGTGAGTGAGTGAGTGGGTGGGTAAGTGAGTGAGTGAGTGAGTGAGTGAGAATTAAGAAATGAGAATGAGAATGAATAAGTGGAAAAATGTATTTTAATGATTTCATTTCTACACGGAGAGATACAGACAGACAAATAGACTGACTGACAGACAGACAGACAGACAGACAGACTGACTGACGGACGGACGGACTGAGAGAAACTGTTGAACTGACAATGCTTTTTCTAAAATACTTTCCTTCTCCGTTTGAATCGTGCCCAGGTCTCCAGCCTGGGAAGTGGCAGTGATCACGTGATGGATGCGATCTCGCAGTGCGAGCAGTATGCCAAGGAGCAGGGGGCCCTGGAGAGAAATGCACCGTGGAGACTATTCTTCAGAAAGGAGATCTTCTCGCCATGGCATAACCCCACCCTGGATAGGATTGGCACCAACCTCATCTATCAGCAGATTGTGCGAGGAATCAAGTTTGGAGAGTACAGATGCGACAGAGTAAGTTGCTGCTTGTGCGGAAGACATTAAAATTTCACTACGTATGGATTAGGAGCCAAAAAATAGCTGTTCCATTAAAGGCCAATTTACGCAACAAAAAAAAGTACTGGCTTGGATAGCATCTTTCCTGTAAACGATATTTTTATATATCAATGCCAGTTTTGTTGGTGCTGTTCCAAAACAGAACCATTGCCATCTCTTCAGTTCCTTTGTACACGTTCATAATCACGTTCTGAATCCTGGAACTGCTCTGATAAGAAGTGGAACCTTTCACTTTTCACTGTGATATTTTTCGTGTAAACTGTCAAATATTCGTAGAACCAGTGCTTGTTTCTACCCGAGCTGTTCCGCTTTTACTGTCGTGTAAATGGGCTTTTAAAAATGATATTAAATGAGCGTACATGGAAAATGTAGAATATTGATGTAATTGCCCACTTCAGAAGCACAAAATGGCTGGAGTCGTTCACTCAAACAAACCCAACCTGCAATGCCGCAATGACTAATTTTGCATGATTAGATGCTGAATTCAACTTGCTGAATTCGACTTACGGCCTTGAAAGATAATTCACAGATGGTAGTTTAGTTAAAGAATATAGTCCAACCATGATGCTTTGTGTTTCCGGTCGCCATTTTGTTGCAGTTGAAAAGTCGCGCCTAGAAGATAAATCGTGTTACAATCCTTCAAATATCTTTGCAATCCTGTCATTTTGCATGATACGTTTGGTTTAGATCTGTATCTAAGAAGATTTTCTTGCTGTTTCGCTGTTTATTTTAAGTTTTTTTAGGAGACGTTGGTGATCTTTTTACATTGAGAAATGGAGAATATGTCACAGCCAAAACGTAGTAGAATAATTTCGCGAACAATCGGACAATCAAACAATAGCATTTTCAAGGCGAGATAAAACAGACAAAAAATACCAGCACGCATGGGCTGGCTGCAGTGATTAGATCATGGGCACCAGACCATAAATGACAATAACAAAAACGCAATGCATCACGGTTGGTCTATATTCTTGAATTTTGTTCTGCTCCATAGGACGAGGACCTATCAGACATTGCAGCCAAACAGTATTACATTGAATATGGCAGAGACATGGTAATTGACCGGCTCATGGAGCTATTGCCCTCATACCTGCCAGAGAACCAGCTGCAGGCCAACCGAGGCACTGCCGAGAAACAGAAAGCTGCCGAGAGATGGGCCACAATGATCCAGCATTCACACCGAAACGTGAGTTGGTTATCGCATTCCCCCCGGGGGGAGGGGGATTGGGTTACTAACTTATAGGTTCTTTGGATGGGGGGGGGGCTTATTAGAGATAGGGGGCTTGCTAAATATTAGATACTTTGGAGAGGGGCATATTAGAGGGAGGGGGTTTGCGACAGTGTAGGTCCTTTGGAGCGGGCTTACTAGATGGAGGATTCTTGCGAAACTTAAGGTCGTTTTGGAGGGGGCTTATAAAGGGAGGGGGCTTGTTGAATTTTAGGACCTTTGGAGGGAGCTTGTTAGAGGGAGGGAACATATTACATTTTAGGTCAGAGAAGGGCTTGCTGAAGTTTAGGGCCTTTGGAGGGGGCTTATTATGGGGAGGTGGCTTATTACATTTTAGGTCCTTCGGATGGAGGCTTATTAGGTCATGTTTGGAGGGGGCTTATTAGAGGGAGGGGGCTTGCCAAAGTTTAGGTCCTTTGGAGGGAGCTTGTTAGAGAGAGGGAACATATTACATTTTAGGTCAGAGAAGGGCTTGCTGAAGTTTATGGCCTTTGGAGGGGGCTTATTATGGGGAGGTGGCTTATTACATTTTAGGTCCTTTGGATGGAGGCTTATTAGGTCATGTTTGGAGAGGGCTTATTAGAGGGAGGGGGCTTGCCAAAGTTTAGGTCCTTTGGAGGGGGGCTTATTAGCGGAAGGGGCTTATTACATTTTAGGCCCTTTGTAGGGGGGCTTATTAGGTATTTTGGGGGGCTTATTAGAGAGAGGGTACTTGCTAAAGTTTAGGTCCTTTGGAGGGGGATTATTAGAGGGAGGCTTAGTAGAAGAGGGGGCTTATTAAATGTTCAAGGTGTGGATCAGTCCGCACATGAAAATTATACTACAGCGCCACAGCAGTGGAGGCCGTGTCACGTGGTTTCTTATTTCACCATTTTATATCACATTCAGGGTTACTACAGCAGAGACAAGATTGACACCCAGAGAGTGAAAGAAGACGTGGTGAACTTTGCGCGCTTCAAGTGGCCGTTACTCTTCTCCAGGTTCTACGAGGCCTACCAGTTCTCCGGGCCCAGTCTCCCGAGGAATGACGTCATCGTGGCGGTCAACTGGACCGGTGTGTATGTGGTTGATGATCAGGAGCGAATCTTACTTGACCTGCAGTTCCCAGAAATCAACAGTGTAACAAGCACAAAGTGAGTAATCACTGAAGAACAGATGTTTGTTAGTATGTTTTTTTATGTTTTGTTTACTTTATTTTGTTTGGTTTTGGCGTTTTTATAGCTTTTTCTGTGAAAACACATGTCTATCATAAGATATAATATATAGAGATATGATAACTATGTTATACTTTAGTGGGACGTGCGGTGACTTGATTGAAGTTATGCAGATTGGAATCACTATTTTCTCTAAATTTGTAACCATGTGTTGTGGTCAAAAGCAAATGCCGGTCATTTTCCTTGTATCAGCTTTGGCAACGTTCGACATTTCTCGTCCATGGCGGTACGATCTTGAGTAAACAAACCAAGTATTGTGGCGAAGGTAACGTCAGTAAGTACAATAACGTGTTTTGGAGGCACAAAATGATGCGCTAAGCTATCGTTGTGTGTCTTTTCGATTGGCAAGGAAGCGCTTTCTCAGCATTTTAATATTACTGCTGAAGTAAGCGATCTTTGTTTCTATTTGTTGCCGCTTACATTGGACATACATAAACATGAAAAGATATTGAAAAAAACTTGATGTGCGTTTCAATAGAATTTTTTATTACGAGATAAGAATTTTAGATCAAAGTTTCACGCCTTAAAACGGAATAAATATGACACTTGCACATACAACGAAATGCAACTGGTTGCCGAAATGTGTTTAGAAGAATTGGGGACTGAAATCACGTGTATTATTGTCCTGGATTTCTGTCTTACAAATAATATTTATGTCTTTCGTTCAAGGACTTTTACTTGGGCTTATTTTCGGGAGGGTTTATTATCGGGGAGGAATTATTATTGGAGGGGATTTGCGTCTTAAAAAAATGGCCACGAACATGTGTTGGATATGAGATGATACACACATAGTCTATTTGTTATTTCCCTTGTGTGTATGCGCTGTGCATTTATATCGTTACCGAGATGGCACAATAAATGAACAGGGTTCGTGCGCTTCTTGGAAACTCCTGGAATTTTATTTTATTTTCTTCCTTGAAACTCGTGGAAACTCCTTGAATTGTAAACTGACTCCTGGAAAACTCCTGGAAAAGCAAGTAAACCCAGACTATGCGAAATATATTTTTCCTTTCGTCTTTCAAGAAGAAAATTGCTGGGAAATTTATTGAAATTACAACTCCCGGAAACTCTCTCAGTCTGAAAAACTCCTTAAAGTCCTGGCATTTTAAAACTTAAGAAGTGTGCGAACCCCGAATGAAGTGTAGGGAAGGGAAGAGACGCGTAGCGCCGAATTGGCTGTAATGATCATATCTCCAACATGTGTGAGTGGAATATTTGTTTAAGTTTTATTAAATACCAGGAAACATTTTTACTTTCTTTCTTTTTAATTTTGTGTCAACGAAGCGAAATTTGGCATAAGTCAAGCACAACATTTATTTCTATTTTCAGAAACAGCTCTTTTCCATATAAGGTATAACTGATCGTTATGTGCCGATAAGCATCAATTGCGAAACCAATCAGAAAGCTAGGAATTCAATAAACATAGGTCTGTATATTGAATAAATAAATAAATACATATAATCCAATTGGTTTATTTTCGGGGGGGGACTCGTTTTCGAAAGTACTACTAAATTTTGTTCGGCGAGGGGGCTTAGTATTGGACGTTATGGTATGGAATCTTACATTTTTAAGCCCGGATCAAAGAGCATGAGAGTTGATGACAGTTCAAACTCTCTCTCTCGTTTGACCGCCAACTCTCATCGACTCTCATGCACTCTCGTCAAGTTTGAACATGTTCAAATTTTGATGAAAGTCGTTTCTTTGTTTTGCGAATCTTGTCAACTCTCATATACTGTCATCCTTTTTTGTCCGCGCGCATGATTTTCATAATTCAACTCTCAAGCAACTCTCATTACTCAACTCTCATGCAACTCTCATCCTCGTTTGACCTCGCGCATGATACTAGACGAGATTTGAACAAAACTCACATTCAACTCTCATCACTCAACTCTCATGCAACTCTCATCCTCGTTTGACCTCACGCATGATACTAGACGAGAGTTGAACAAAACTCTCATTCAACTCTCATCACTCAACTCTCACGCAACTCTCATCCTCGTTTGACCGAGGCTTTACAGTACTTTGTTGTTATTTGTATGTAGAACGCACAAGCTGGAAGGATCTAGTTTCACCATTGTCACCGTCAAAGGGGACGAGTACGTGTTTACCTCAGCCAATGCGGAAGACATCCAGGAGCTTGTGCAGTTTTTCCTCGATGGGTTACGCAGGAGGTCAAAATATGTTGTGGCGCTGATGGACTACCAGAGCCCAGGTTAGTCGGAGCTACTTCAACGGTGCCAAGGTTCTCAGGGGTTATTGACCTGGAAAGTCGTGAAATGTCAATATTTCAAAATCCAGGCCTGGGATCATCTCGTCCCTAGATCTCGTTTTGAATCTTCGAGGGGGAAAAAGTGTGGGGAGGGGGAGGGGGAGCTGAAGAAGGAAAGGAGATCTTGCAAAATTCGATTGTGCGTGGGCCATGAGTCAGGAACATGCACCAACTGCGCATGCGCAAGTTCCTGATCTCGTCCTCAAATTTCGTTTTGGAACCAAAACAAGCCCTTGGGACGCAATTAGGTGTTTGTTCACGCAAAGTGAGCATGCGCAGTTTGTGCGTGGGCCAGATTCATGGCCCACGCGCAATCAAATTTTGCCAAATCTCGTTTCCTCCTCCCCCCACATTTTTTTTTCTCGAAAATTCCTAAACGAGATCTGGGAACGAGAACAGGCCAGGGAATCTTTGAAATCAAAATCGATCATGGAAAGTCATGGAAAATCAGATCTTTGTGTGACAAACTAGAATCATGTAGCGCCAGAGTCTGGTATTTGACAACTTTTCACCAATATTTGTAGTGCAGCCAGTCAAGTTGATCTAGCCCCAGGGTGGGGATTTTGGAACTGAAAAATTCTCCCAAACATTCTAACTTGTGAATGAATGTTTACTTTTGTTTTAAGAAACAGCTGTTTTGTTTTAGAAACAGCTGTTTTTTCCATATAAGGCATGACTGATGGTTATGTGCTGATAACCATCGGCTGTGGAACCAATTAAAATGTTAGAAATTCAATAATCAAAAGTTAGTATTTAATAATAACTATTAATTATTAATAGTTTTTGAGAAATTGAAAGAGTTGTTGATAAACATGAATCTACATTTGTGTTAAGAAGGTGGAGGTAAGAGGTTTTTTTCTCATTCACGTCCATTAGCTAACCCTTTCCACAAGTGAGGAACGTAAAGCTGAATCTCAGTAGATGGGTAGATTACAACTCACATTTGACATTGGCAGGTGAAAGCTCGTCGTTCCTGAGTTTCAAGAAAGGAGATCTGATTATTCTGGAGAATGACACGGGAGAGACGGTGCTGAACTCGGGTTGGTGCTTCGGATTGTGTGAGAGCACAGGAAGAAGGGGGGATTTCCCGGCCGAGTGTGTCTACGTACTGCCAACCATCGTGAAACCAGCACAGGAGAACCTCGTAAGTACACAGTAGTTATTTTTATTGCATTTTTATCAGATGAAGAAGACGAAATCTCAAAAAATAATGAACACAGTATTTGTAATGGAATAATAATTAGCTTGCGAGTTTATGTTTTTGTCGTACAGAACTGCGCTCTCTGGTTCCTGTTTTGCTTTCCGACTTTTCGATATCCTTCCACTCGCACCCCACATATCAAATGGTCGGCGCCAAGTATCAAGCGTTTTTTTGAAACTAGATTTTATTCATCGTAACTTCAAGTTACACTAAGGGACCGGTTTTTAAATATTGAGTAGAAATTCATTTGGGTCTGAAAATTGTCAAGACCCCCCTTACTACAACCAAAAAATTTTGAGGACCCACTACTAAATATCATATAAAATTTCCAAAATATCACTTGCTCCTTGTTCCCTTGCTCCTCTAATTCTCCTCCATCTCCCCCTTCGCCATATTTACTGACTGATCTCCAATCGGAAATTTATTTTGATAACCGAAACCTTATCCGTTTTATTTTTTGATTTTACGCCAAAGCCACTTGAAACATTTTGTAATGTTGACGTAATGCTGGCATCCAAAATGTTATAAAATATACTACTTCTGAACTTGAGCCGATTGAAGTTGCTGGTGCTAAAAAATGAACCGAGAACGTTGTAGTAAACTGTACGTTGCCATGGAGACATATCAACAATCCTCATTAAGGCCATGGATTGTAATATATATATAATTTTATTAGTTAAGGTTGCCGATGTATGGGCTTTTATTGAAAATTATCTCACCCAAATCTTCTATATTAGGGCCATTTTAGGCTGGCGTACGTCAACCTCCTTTTCCCCAAACATCAAAGCCATATACAAGCAGATTACTGATTTTTAATTTACTTCACCACAGACCGTTTTCAGTGATGAGTCGATGGGTGGCGCTGAAAAGATCATTGCTACTACCCAAACTGCCATTTACGCTGAAGAGAAGGAGGTGTTTCAGAAGATCTACACACTGGAATCGTTTTCTGTCGACCATTTCCTGCCGCCAGCCAAGCGAACTCTTAGCAAGGCGCTTCAGTCACAGGTCAAACGGAGAGAAAAGAATGTTCCGTGGGCATTCACCAAGGTACATTATCGCTTCTTCATTTCCATTCCCAGCAGACTTATTAACACTTGTTCTGCAGACTTTTCAAGTACCAAATATTCAACTTTTAGTTAAATTTTCAAGTCTTCAATGTTAAGAAACAAGCAACACCGAACAATTCTGCTCGCCTGGTTCAAAATTTAGGCTTGGTAGGAATTCAGTCAACTCTTCAGTTGTAAGAAACGAATAACGCCAAACACTTCTACTCTTCAAGAAACGCAACATGAATGGGTCTTGTTGTGGGTTTTTGTCAAATGATTCGAAAGCTAGGCTTGGTGGGAATTTGACCATTTTACAGTTCCACATCAGTTACACAACATTGAGGCTAAGGTGGAGTGGGCGTTGCTACAAACCCTCTTTCTTTTGATATGCATATGAGTTTGGTTAAAATATTTGGTATGTAAAATATTTTAAAAGTACAAAAGGTTTCGACCTATGTGGTCATGTTCAGAAGAAGATGGAGATGACCACATAGGTCGAAAATGTTTGTAGTTTGAAAACATTTTACATACCATGCTGAGCAAACAAAACAGCAAAGTAAAATTATAGTGTCTCCTTGGGTAATAAAATTAGCTTAAATTGGTAGAAA
>JANVCK010231812.1:0-10110 GCA_026546655.1 Epizoanthus illoricatus | reverse complement strand
TCAAGGGGCATGCATGTGACCCAAATGGAGACATCCAATTGGTTAATTACCTCATGCATAATTAATGAGTTTGAGAAATGTATTTCAAACATATAGATTTGTTAAGATTCGTCCCCGTCCTGATTACTTAACAATTATTCCACGAACACGCGTTGTATATGGGGTGATACGGATAGCCAAATTAAAGAGGCTCGCAGCGCCGAGTTGGCTATAATGGTCTCATAAAAAATACGGAGTCAAAACATACTTTTTCTTTTTAATTTCGCGTAAACCGAACGGAATTTAGGGTAAACCAAGCGGAATTAAGTTTAAAACAGGAGGATTTGAAAGTTTACTTCTGTTTTAAGAAACACCTGTTTTTGACAGTTTTGGAAACAGCTGTTTTTCCATATATGTAAGGGACGGACCATTGATTTTGTGGGGGAGAGTGGAAGAATTTGTAGCCTGCGAGCAAGCCAAAGAATTTGTAAAAAAAAAATTACACAAGCCGAAAAGCCAAAAAGAAAATGCGCGCCACAAAATTATAAAGACAAAGAGATAGAAAGAGAGGAAAAAGCGGGGAAAAAGGTATAGGCGTTAGGCCTAGGCCCATTCCAGGACAAAAAAAAAATTTGCTAGCCAATTATTCTTCCACCCCCTCCCCACTACATACATCAAATGGTCCATTATTTTTTAATTTCATTAGTAACAACAACTATGTGCAATCCGATTAAGAATTTTCCTGCCAGTGCAATTTAGGTTAGATCAAACAGAGCCACTTTAGCACTTATTCTACGATATATTTCATTAGAATACCAGGCACGCATCCACACACGCACGCACAGACACATAATAAACACACAAGCACACTCATACATACACATATAAATAGTTGACGGGGCAAGCGTGTTTAAATAAAGTTATACTACTACTATACACAAGTACACACACACTTACATGTGTATGCACGTGCACACTACACGCACATGCACATGCACATGCACGCACACGTACACGCACACGCACACGTACATGCACACGAACACGCGTGCACATGCACACACACGCACGCACGCACACACACGTACATACATACACGCATACGCAAGTCTCCTGAGCTGGAGTCTTCATCGAATATGGCGCGCAGTCAAGAAGCGACAAATAATTCCCGAATTTTCCTCCCAGTTACAAGATTGCCAGCCACGCAGGATGCGATTAATCAAGATCAAAAACACAAAGTGGAAATATTTTTGAGTCGACTTTAAATTTTTTGTCCCAGCTCTCCTGCAACTGTCTCTGTCACTGGTGTGGTCTTTGTGTAACACAAGGCGTCAGTACGCGAGTGGCACGGCGCGCGGATTGTAGACGAAACTGTAGGGGTCACACAATAAAGCATTTTCATTTATTATTTTAGAAAGGATAATCGAACAACTTTTCAATTGAATGAAACGGATTAATATGTGTGTCACGGTAGCGGTGTACATGTATACATGTCAGACGGAGCTCCAGTGGGTTCGAATGCTTCAGATTGCGTATGAAAAACAAAGGCTGTCGTTGTCGTCCAGGCGGCTATAAGAGAACTCTTTCATTCGCTGCCGAAGCCTTCTCATTGGTCTTCGTCCTTATACTCAGATTACATCTAGTATTCTAAACCAATCGGTCGTCTTTGAATTACTGGAGCATAACCGAGGACATCTGACTGATCTGACGTGTCTCTTTTGAACTTAGGATATCAAATGACGTCCTTGCAATTACAAACAGGGAATTAGAAAGCGGCAGAAAGCCTTGTTGTGAGAAATGTCCTACTCTTTATGTGAAAATGTAATCCAATGTTGTATTGAGGTAGTCAAATGTTAGCGTTCAATAAACTAGTCTTAAATTGTACAGATTTTTCTTATTAGGGACGATTTATCCCAAGGCCTGTAGATAGTGAAATGGTGCCCTTGTTCTGCCATGCTTTCGTGGCTCTTTTGTATTGTTGTGTTCCTTGTTCGAGCTCCGTCTTTGTCCACGTGGTTAGTATAGTATATAACCAGGTGCCCACCAGGGGATATCCATTGCACAGACAATCCGCCAATCACAAGCACGCCAGACGACAAGACTGCTTCTGAATGTTGAATGCGGTATTTACTAGTAACCTAATACTGGTGTCTATTGGTCATATAAAACTTGGGCGTGTTGCTGGCAAACTCGCAGCCATAAGTTATTTGCCCGGCATTAATTTACTGTCTAGCACGCACTTCTCTTGTACTTGCCGGGCTAGAACAGAAGCTGCGATTGAACCTTCCATGCTTCAACCCTATCGTGCATAAAGGGTTGAAATGATGGGGTTCTTTGCTTCTAGGATACCGATTTTCCTAATGCTGACGTTATGGATTTGTAGAACGTACACGCAGCCGCACGGCGCTGGTAAGTTGTTAATTTATGGATAGTAATATTCTGGACGGGAATCACTGCTTGAGACATAATGGACTCCACGCTCAGATTCACTAATTTTCCAGTTATTGCTTGTTGTGGACATTCCTTGGGAATAATTCTTTTTGCAGCAATTGACAATTCCGAAATGAGTCATAATTTGCAGGATATTTTGCTGTTAGAAGCATATTTTGAGCAAATCTAACAGCTAAGGTTCTTCAAGCTTCAAAACCTTTGCATATAAAGGCCATATTGTTCCTGGGGGGCTCAGGTTCTGAACTCGGTCCCACTGCAAGAAAATACTGAAATAGCCTTGGCGCATGACGCTAGTAGGACTTTATTATCAGCACAGCTTCTATCTGAGTTTATTAATGCTCAGTTAGATTTTCTACACAGCTCGATCATCAATTAGTGCCTGTTCGTAGGGAATGTGTCTTTATTTCGCTGTGGAGAATTCGATGCGATAGTTTTGATCCCTGTAAGTGCCCCATGTATAATATTACCCCAGGGACAACTAATATCACAGTTAAAGACTGCAGTTGCTTTCTCTGATGAACTATGCCTTTCCTCAGTAAAATACTGTAAAAATATTACTCGTATGATCTAATGATAAATGCACTTGCTACTACGTATCATATTGAGAGAAACCTTGCATGATACATTCGGAGCAGTATTTATTTATTGAGGGTATTCATATGTGATATCTGGTTACAGCGTTACAATAATCGTTGATCACATCTCGCATGGACTGCCCGCTGCAACCACGTTTTTAATCTTGTCGAATAAGCTGGAATCAAGCACTTTTAAAATATATATAATAAGTTAAAGAGACTGTGGCTCTGGTTGATATAAAAGAATGTCTCCGGCGCTTCTAGTTTTAGTTTTAGATCGATCAGATGTATAATCAAAGACTGCTTGGTATGCGAGCAGTTCTGGCGATCAAGGGAGATCTTGTGACTCAGATGGATAACATGACCTGACAGACAGGATGCATACAGAGTCGCAGTTAATATAACTTATTATGGGATACTAGACGGGATTTCAGTCTTTTTGTTTGTGCTGTATTCCTGTAATGAAGTCGAAAACTAGCAGCAGTAATTTTGGTCAAGCTTAGCAAGAGATTGGAAATATACATTACTGATATTTGGGTAAATTTGCGAGGTTATAGCGTGATGCTCGATGAGTAAAATAACCCGTAATAATACTCGACCATTGATCATCACTGCTCGGCCCCTGCGGTCCTGGGCAGTGATGACTGAGTGAGTTCGGGCAGTTTTCGCTATTGTACCTGTGTAGTGGAGACAAAAGCTCGTATTTTTCTGTAAGTAGTTGCCAATAAATTATCCCTTTTCCAAGTCCACGTGAATAGTTTTTCATCAAACTCATATTTTCTACCAGCTAAACACGAAACGTCGGGAACTCGGTCAGGGACAAAACAGGATACAAAAACAATGTTAACACCACTTTGCAGTACTACAAATCAATTGAATTTTTTAAAATCAAAAGGAGCTATTAAAGCTCAATTCGGAAGTTCATATACTTAATTCTCAAAGTAGTCGATGTATCTTCTCTGCAGACATTCCGTCTGGAGAAGTATGTGGAAGAATATTTCACGAGTGCACAAAGGTGTAATGTTTCAGTGACACGAAGAAAGGACTATTATTCTGGCGTGATACTCTATCCTTTGTACGGGTCAGTGATCAATATAGAGAAATACAGATCCGTATTTCTATGTTCTTTAAGTTCATAAACTAGGGGCCAGCAATATTGACGTAGAAGTGAGAGACTTCAGCATTATTTATAGCGAATGCGTGCCCGGTTGGACAAAAAGTGTATGGGTGCATAATAAATTAATTGTTATATCAGAGCATTGATGGCGGTTTGAAAATATATTTTCATTCTAAAAATAATATATTAAATGTGACTACACTTACCATTTAAAAGTTATTGCTTATTGTTATAATTATACAAATATACGAGTCTTTTTGGAATGTTCAATTTCTATTTTCTTTCATTGTAAGCGCATCGAGTATTTATGTAATTGTAATTGTGACGGGGTTTTTAAAAAAATGATGAACCCAAGCAAGTTTTCCAACCCCCTACAGTCGCTGTAAATAATGAGCGGTCCCTTGATTTTTCAAAGTGTCAGTGAAATCGCACTGATTTAAAGTAACATGAAGTTATTATATAGTAACATATTATCCTCCTACTGATCTCTATTCACCTTCCAAACACGCCGTGCATAGCCCTAATCTAAGTATCCCACCGGCATAGCACGTTTTCGGTTTTGGCCTAAATTTATATTTTTATCAATTAGCGTTGTGATCGCTTTTAAATTTCCAATGTTGGTAGAACAGCTGCTGAAATCACTACTTTGTATTTTAATTTTAAAACAATTTCTTTTAACACTGAGATTCAGGTTTTCATGGAGGAGTCAAATTTTAATTGATCAATTATTATTAACATAAGTTTTTAAAAAAATATTGTAATGGGAAAATCTGCGCACCCCACTGCTTTGAGAAACGCGTCCACAAACATTGTTTCCAGCGGTATTCTCCATGAGCCTTAGTTTCAAAATGGCGGCGGTAAGATTATTGTTCCTTCTATCCACCATGTATTTGTATTCAGTGGGTGCGAAGAGCTGCAAAAACTGCCACAACAAGAACAAGCATCAGCACGAAGTAAGATAACTGAACATGACAATCAATGTCAGTGAGTTGAGTTGAATTTTCTTTGACCGTATGTTGTCAACTAAATATAGGGTTTGTTTGTGTGGCTTTACAGAAGTTGTCACATTAAGTTACTTTTCGATATATTCTTTACTGGATATGCAGGTTGAGATATCTTTTTAAAAAGTCTGTCTTCTGTAGTTAGATTGTGATCAGCATGAACATGTGACCGAATCGGTGTTGCTGATGGAATCTTAACAACCCTTGCTCTGCTAGTGCTACTACAAGACAGTTTCGTGGGAAACTAAAAAATAACTTTTGAACCAGTTGGCTAATAGTAACACCCACAGACTGGTATACCAACAAAAACTTGCTAGTGAATACATTTTTACTGGCACTAAAGTGTCAGCAGTACTGGCAACAATTTTTGTGATTGTCACTTGCATTTTTGCTAGTATCTAGCAGTTATTTCGTGCACTGAACCATAATATTGCCATTTGCTGTGCTACAACAGTAGTAGAAATGCTACATGCTGTTTTACATAAGAACCACATATTTTGTGTGAGGCTCATTGTTCGTAATTTTTTGGTTCTTAATGTACATTAATATTCTATAAATATAAAAACTGCTGTAGTTTTAGAAAAGTATAAAATAATTTTCCCAAAACAGAAGATAAGGAGTTGCTAAGTGTATTGGTTTTGTTATCAATTTTGCTGGTTTTGTTATACATGTACATTAAAATATGAAAACAAAGACTCTGTTATTCCTTAATAAAAGTTGAGAAAAGTATGACACTTTTTTGTGTCTTATTGCTGATTGATTTTAAAGTTGCACTAGTGAATTTGAACATTTCACCTCAAAACATTTTATATATGGATCTTGAGACCCAACCCGAGCTTGTTCTTAAACTGTTTTTAAATTTTGGACAATTTGAGCCTTGTTGTTCTTATAAAGTTGTTCTTATTTAAAAAAAGGTATGTACAGTAGAAGTGTTGGAGCTGTCAGATCTGTTTCAAATGACGGCTAAACATGAGAATTGTTAGTGTTACCTGTTTACTTAATTTGAAGAATTGATTGTTTTTTTCATGTAATTTGAAAACTTTCACTTGGAATTTGAAAGTTATAACTCTCCTTACTAGCTACTTTCAGTACATTTCTTATAAAACTCAGTTCTCAGATAAAGTGCTATTTCTCATCAGTCCATTATAAGTAGAAGATATACTTTGGGGCTGAAAGGATAATAGTTGTGAAATGTAGAGAACACTTTAGATCTACGTCTTTGTAGAGCTGCAAAGGCTGCTTAACACTAGGTATGTCATTCAAGAGCACTACATTTTAAAAAGTAATTAACAAAATTTTTGTTAGATGGATTGTAAAATCTACCTTGTTGGAATTATGGTGAGTTAAATGTTCCTTCTCTAATGATATTTATCTTTTTCTTCCTAGTGCCAACTATTATTGATCCAGTAAGTACCATTTGTTGTACTTGTTTATTTTGCTATTTTTATTTTAATTGTTAAAGCCCGATCATTTCTTGGAAGCAATCATTTCATTTGCAGTGCCAGTTCTATGTAAAGAAAATGATAAAAACCATAAAATTGTTTCCTGTGAACAAATGGGAAGTTGAAGATTTTTAAATCAAGCATGGACTACAAACATTAACCGTGACTGAAATTCATCAAACTTGGCAGAAAATCAGTTACTGGTACTGACAAGTTCCCATCAGTCAGATGCAACCAAACTGAGAACTATGTACTTTCTGAAGAATCTCAAAATTATCAGGCCTGTGGATAGATGTATAGTTTAGTCAGAGTAATTATGTAAAAGTTCTAACTACTAACTGATTCAAATTATTTTCTGTTCACAGGCCTTGAAGGGAGACAAGGGAGATCAAGGTGTTGTTGGCCCTCCTGTAAGTGTTTTTCCTTCACAGTTTGAATTCACAAGTTTTTTAACTATAGCATTAGGCCTTTGTGGAGTGGTTATAATAAAGGTTAATTGATACCTCACTACTCCAAATTGTGAATCAATGTTTTTGTAGTATGATCTAATCCATAAAACATGCAAAAAAAACCCCAGCAACCTTTAGTTTTACGTCGGTAACCTGTAACATTTCAATAGCTGACAAACCTGTGGCCGATGAGACCAGTGGCTTAACGTCCCTGTCTAAGGATGGTGCAGTGAAAGAAGGTCACATAAATACATGTATTACACCCAACCTGACTGGGCCAGATATCAAACCAAACCTCCTGGTTAGCAATCTTAGATCTTACTGACTGAGCTAATCAGTCTGGTGGAGATTTACATAATATCTTTTCATCACAAGGTTTGTAGCCAGATACATGATTGTTAAGTTTGCGTGGGGATCAGTTACATGAAGATGTTTAGTGTAAATCTCAACATTAATAGATAGTGCTTACATGTAGGACTGAATTCAATTAAATTTAGGGCACGTTTGTTTGGCACTATTCCAGAATAAGAATAGTTGAAATAAATTGGAATAAGCGTTCATTTGGGAGCTATTCCTATTCCCGGAATACTTTGAATAAATTCTGCATATTCTGTCCTAGGTAGCAGAACATTTGGGCAGAATGTATTCTGTATTCTGGAATAAGAATAATGCCCAACAAATACATGTGTCCTCAGTTAGAAGCATGGCAGTGGCTTCTTTCATTTCTGAATACTGTCTAACTTATTTGCTGAATTACATTTGACATGGTAATAGCATAACTTTCGAAACAGCCCTAATTATATTACCAGTATTTAATATATTATTAATGGGCAACAAGCTTTTTAGATATAATTATAGCATATCTAACATGCCTTTTCTAATTAGTTTCTGAACATGTAGTGATGGGCATTGTACTACCTACAGAAGTGAGCATTTAGATTGTTAGCAAAAGAGTAGGGTTCCCTCAGTCATGAAAATGTCCCAGAAAGTTATGGAATTTGAAAATACCTTTTCCCAGGTTTGGAAAAGACATGAAATTTAGGAAAGTAGCTTGTGATGGGATTTAGTCAGGGTTAAATTTCAGTATTTTTGCCCAAATTGGTTTAATATTTAAACATTTGAAATTATGTTTTAAAACTAAATGTATCAAGTTGCTTTTATATTTTCTGTTACAATTAAACCTTGTTAAGGTAGTATAATGGGGTTGTCTTTTTTATTCACAATGTTCCACAAAAAATCTCAGTTAACCATCTCTGCATCATGTTATCAAGTTTGTAAGGTATTGTTATGTCTTCTTTGTTTTAAATTTCTTCATGATTGACAGCTGTTAAACTGCCTGATAATTGGATGAGGCAGTCCATAACATTTTTATATCAATTTGGTGATTGTGCCAATTTATTTACTTTTGTTAAGGTGATTGAAATACAACCTCTTAACACTGATGAATATATATATTTATAATTATATAAAATTATACAATGACTAGACAGTCTTCCTCCTCCACCCCCTCTCATAGATATGCCTCTTGTCAAGTTATAATGTGTCACACAATAAGAATGCTAAATGTTAATAGTGCAGTTAATCATCTACCTTACAGGGTTTTCTTGGCAACCCTGGAGTGCCCGGTGTTGAAGGTCCTCCCGGAGATCCTGGCAAGCCTGTAAGTACATCCTACATTTTTTGACAACTGTATGATTGACTGAGTTGTACATTCTGTGAGTAGTTTTACTATAATGTATGGACATGTAGTTCTGAAATAATTTGTGAAGTATGAAACCAAAACATTACTGGGTACTATCGTTCTAACTCTTGTTCTAAAATTTACCATTATTAATAAGTTTTCTTCAACAATTATTTGAATGGAATTTCAAGCACTTAGCTTTTTACAATAATAATTTTTATGTACATGTTTGTATAGATGCAGTAACAATTATATAATTCTATGTTTTTGTTATGTATATTTTCTTAGTAACTAAAACATGTATTTTCAAACCAATTGTAACTACCTCATATTATTATTACCAGGGTTAGATTTTAAGCACAATTTCTGGTTGTATATGGGGCATCCAACAGCTCGTTTTGTGGTCATCCCTCAAGAGTCGAGGTTGTCCCACAAAGAACTGAGCCAAACAATCAAAGTTCAACAAATGGCTATTTATTATCGCGAACAATAGGTGATAATAGATTTCTCAGAGGGCATGTGAATGGCCAGTCGAGCTGGAACAAGTTTATTGTTGATCATGTTACAAAGTATTTCTCTGATTTTCCCACTATATACAGGCCATACCCATTTAATTGGGCTGGCAGCCCAATTTAATTTCTCGTTATGTGAATATGTTTTGTGAATATGTTTTTGATAATCAGTGTTGGTTGGCTGGAAAAATGGGAAAAACTTGAGGACTGAGTACAAAATGTACAGTATTAATAAAGCAGTAAACTGAAAGTGACATCACAGACTTTGTGCTATTTTGTTCTGATTATATAATTATCTTTTCCTATCTTACTATGCTCAGTAACTAATTTCTTGTTTTGTTGTTTTGTAAAGGGTACTCCCGGTGCTCCTGGCAGTCCAGGAGCATCTGGTGCAGCAGGCCCCCCTGGGCCCCCAGGAAAGCCAATTGTAAGACAAGTTGGAGTGCCTGGTGCCCCTGTAAGTATCTTGTTTTAAAAGTTTGCCAGACGTATCCTACATTTACACTGTATGTGGTTGACTTTTGGAATCCTTTGTAAATGATTGTTTTCTTTGATTCTTCCAGGGTGAACGTGGTGAGCCAGGGGCAAAGGGACCAACAGGACCTCCAGTAAGTTTTCAGTGGAACAGTTGTTGATGCAAACCTAGTTTAGGATCCATACAACCATACATGTACACACACACATATGTGGCTCAAAATTGGAATGGCTATTAGGTGTAGCGTATTTTACAACGCTACAGCACTACACCGCCACAGACCTATACATGGAGTCAGGGCTCCAAGCTCGTTTTTTATTTAGGGAGCACTTGTGCTCCCAGTTCTTGGCACACAACTAAAATTTTACGCGCACGGCTAAAAATCTTAGGCGCACAGTTAGAAATCTTAGGCGCACCAGAGAAACATC
>JANVCK010231801.1:0-10111 GCA_026546655.1 Epizoanthus illoricatus | reverse complement strand
CCCTTCCTGCAGCCATCAGGAGTGTTACCAGTTTTGACTGTTTTAAACAACAAATTAAGACCTATCTTTTTAAACAAACTTTTAAATTATAAATCTGGGATCAGTTTATTATTTAATTTAGTCATACACTATCTTTAGATATAGGTAGGTACGTACGCAGATAGGTAGGTAGGAAGGTAGGTAGGTAGGTAGGTACGTACACAGATAGGTAGGTAGGTAGGTAGGTAGGTAGGTACGTACGCAGATAGGTAGGTAGGTAGGTAGGTAGGTAGGTACGTATAGGTAGGTGGTGAGTGGGTGGGTGTGTATGTAGACAGGCAGGAAGTTAGGTAGATAGGTCGATATATATCATTTTAAACCTTTCTTAACCTTTTCATAATTTTTACTTAATATTGTAATATGGTTCACCTTAGTGCTTTAGAATATTTATAGTTTTAGCGCTATATAAATTTTATTCTTATTATTTATTTATTATTACTATTATTATTATTATTGTTGCTTACCTGTATTGTGGTTGGAGGTGCTTGGTCATAGCTGAGATATTAAAGCATATCGAGTTAATAACTAATGGATTATAACTTGCAAATGAATGTGACACAAACATTTTACCTAGTGCTTTACTACACATTATAACACAGGGTAGATACAATATGCACTTTCACTGGCTTGCAGATGGCAAAATGAGTGTTTATATCGTTTATATTATAAAGACACTCATTTTATCTATTTTTAATGGTTTTATTGGTTGAATAAGTTGGAAATTCGCTGCGATGGGCATAGAAAATAGTGGGAATGGGTACACTAGGCGAATAATGGCAAATTTAATCACTGATATCTGACATGCTAGATACTGGTGATTTTATATGTTGATTGCTACACTGTCAAAGTAGGGTACATACTGGTGATTTTTGCCAATCAGCGCAACCGGCGTATGAAACTGGCTAAGACCAAGTAAAAAAAAATATGTTTAGCGTCCCTGCCCACTTCCTTTTTGGAGGCTGCCTCCTTTTTTCTTTTTTTTTTACATAAAGAACAAAATAAAAGCTTTATAGTATGAAGTTAAGTTGAGTTTGCTTCATTGTAATCAAGAAACAATCAATCTGATACTTGAATTGCGGCCATAAATAAAATGTTACGTGATGTGTCATTTGATTCCGGGCTCTGCTCATGCATATCAGATTTAAAAGTTGCAAATTCTATTAGTTATCAGTCCACTGAGTATTCTAAATCGACATGAAAATGATTAACGGCTCATCCAGGAACAGTAGCCACCATTTTTCTTAAACAATGAATGTTACTTTAAAAAAAAATTAAAATAAAATTTACAAAAATGTGTTGCTGGCTTAAGGGGTCTTCCCTCTGGTGCATGGGCACAAATTATCACAAGTTATTTTATGAACCTGGAGAACTTCTCATATTCCACTGAGGATTCCTCAAACCTATAGAATCAAACGTTGGATTCTATATAGAGGATTTTCCAGGTTTATAGAATCCTCTGTGGAGGAATACTCTATAGAATCCGACGTCTGATTCCACAGGTTTGAGAAATCCTCTGTGGAATACGAGAAGTTCTCCAGGTTCATAGAATCGTCTGACCCGTCGGATTCTATAGACGTTTTACTTATCTTAGATACTTTCAGTAAACATCTATAAAGTGGAATCTGATTTCCTCATTAAACTTTATGGCACAGCAAACACTGTCGCAGATCTGTGGTTTCTATATAATCTAACGATCGGCGACAGATTGGTGGTGATGGAAACGTTGAAGTTTGCATGAGTTCAACTGTTAGCCCAACAGAGAACAGTATAAACGCTAATACTTGAATCCCGACACCTTAAACGATCATCCAAAACCAGGCTTAAAAGCCAATTAAAATCTATCAGTTATACTTACAATGTTTCAAGGTGCTTTATTATCTCCACTTCGTCGATTTCACTCCGTTTTCGTTTTGTTTTTCGCTCCTTCGGCTTCGCTGACTCCTTGTCCGCCATCTTTGTTTATAGTTTACCGCTGACCATCTTCTTTTCCTTGTTACCATTGCATTGTGGGTACAGAAGCGAATCCAATATGGCGGCTGCATTGGGATTTCGTCGTCTGGCCAGTTTGAATGTTCGTTCTGCAGTTGTTTTTCGATACTGTGTGAGACATTTGGCATCAATAGAAAAGGAAACACATACTGGACAAGTAAGTGGTAGTTTTACTTTGACATCGGCAGGAAGTAAGTAAGATATTTTGTATTTGTGCAGCAAGAGTTTGTATCACTGATCCGGTCATCCCAGCTACAAATTCAAATAGTAACAGAAGTTATTGTGCATGTACTAAGTTATACTGTTTGTTTTAATGCTATTTGTTCCATCTTATTGAAAACAGCGGACTCCTAGACTTATTGAAAGAGAAGAATGTTCATATATATAATTTGTTTTATCAAGGGCCACTGTGGCTATGTATTTTAATTCTTGCAGAAATGGGATGCAAATGATTACAGAAATGTAAGGTTTACAGACAGGGAAAAGGAGGTATGCAATTTTTTAACATCTGACTTAGGTGGTGTTTACATCATCATGTAACATGATGTTTAGTACTGGAATGAAACACATATACATGTACTGGTATACTATAGACTTTGTACCATACTTACATGGAAGATATTACATGTAATACCGGAATGAAACTGTCAGTTGTGGAAACGAACAAGCTTGCTTGACACAGGCCTGTGATAAAATAAGTTCATGGTCATATACAAGGAGGATTGAAAGGTTGACCCATGATGCTTTGCGTGCATTGACTAGTGTTTCAAGTGTTCTGACTTTGTAGGGGAAACAGGCTAAATAGCTGTTGCCAGGTCATGTGATCACCCTTAGTGAACTTTTTTGTTAAAGTTCGTCTATTGCCCACATGTACGTGCCATCGGTAGCCTTTTTTACGTGAAGAACCGCTAGTTTGTATAATAGCCCTGTTTGTGACAGTAATGTAATGAACTCGGTTTGTGACAGAGCCTAGTTTGTGACATGACATATATAGATAGATAGATAGACAGACAGACAGACAGACAGACAAACAGACAGACAGACAGACAGACAGACAGGCAGACCGGCAGATAGATAGATAGAAAGATAGATAGACAGACAGACAGACAGTGTAGACATTTTACAGTATGTGCAATCCACCCATAGTCATGTATACATGTGCTATGCACAGCCAAAGCATGCATGTATTAAGAAATTGTGCCAATGTCGAGAAATAGAGTAGAAGGGAATGCATCAATGCAGTGATCATCGACTTACTGCAGTGGGATTTACACAGTAGGGAGACAGATATATACATTTATTGCCAGTGATGTTGATGTTTGGGATGGAATTTGCTCGCAAGAATTTACTGACTAGTGATTTTTATCTAGTACATCTATATGCTCCAAATTGTAAATTTCCAGGCCTATGCCATCTTGAATTGTACAAGATGTGTACACAATTCAGATTGTATGAGTTTGTCGAGTAAAAATTGTGTACATTTGATGTACTTTAAGCCAGTTTAGTTACTTTATTTTATTTTCTATTTGTATTCACTTGATAGGTAAATGAGAACTTTGCCATAAACTTGGTTGATGAAGAACCCCCCAAAGAGGTAAAAGGCCGTTCAATATGGTGTGATGGAGGTATGTATAATAGCAAAATGACAGACAGACAGATAATAGACAGACAGACAGCTACAAAAGGAAGGGTGAGCCAGTGAGACTACAATGATGCATCTATATAGGGAGCAGGTCAAAACACACGCCCCATATATAATTATATAGGGACCATCTTTTTTCACCAGACACAGCTGTCAGTGCATGGTACCCCTCCCCCACATCCCTCATTTTTGACTGCCTATTTCCATTTATGGGGGACCTAGTGTAGCATTAAGTACAGAAAATGACAGAAATGATAGCGAAAAACAAAACAGACAGTATATTAAAAAACTAAAAAATATAAATATTGAGACAGTGTGTGGCAAACCGTACCTGCCTACCCCCAAATGGGTTCCTCGATAAGGCATGTGTTTTGACCTGCTCCCTTACTGTGCATGTATATCCCTTAGTTTGTGAAAAAGTGTCAGATACTGGTCATTTTGCACAACTAGTCTTAGTAGTCAGAAGTTGTTGTGGACAGGTTTGCATCTTATTTGTAGTATTGTAGTACATGTATACACATACTTGTACATGTAGAACCAACCTTTCATTACCAGGAAGAAATTAATAGAAGATATTACATGGCTGTATGGAGACATGATTGAGTTTTATCTTTGAGTGAATGAAGCAAATGAGAGAGATATTTTTCAACACAAGAAAATACAAATTATTTTTGTATCTCCAAGTAGGCCATGCATTGTTCTGTTTATTGTTCACTAAGCCATAATGTTAGGAAATGTTCAGGAAATATTTGGTAATCTTTCGAAAATTTCAGAAACTTTGACCTCAGAAATTGGAAATTTTGGAAAAAACCTTGGAAAAACGTTTAGGACAATTCAGGAAGGGTTTAGGGTTTTATCAGAAATGTTCTAAAATTTATCTAAACACTTCATGGTTGTGGTTTTTGATTGGCTCAAGAGTGTTGTGATGGGAAACTGATATTAAAACACATGTTACTATGATTTTCATGTGATACATGTATTAAGAACACATGAGTGTGTTAAATGTCACTTTTATTTCACACATAAATCCTGATAATTTATGGCTTGGTGAATTAGTTTATAAGAAATGTTTGCTATTGTGAGAGACAGCAATTACTGTATAAAGCATCAGCAAGCAATCACTTCAGTGTATATTTTGTTCCTTTTCCAGGTGGTGGTGCTTTAGGACACCCAAAGGTTTACATTAATCTGGTAGGTATATGTACATATTACATACTGTATGAAACATAACTTTCCCATTTTTTGTCATTCATTTGTAACTTTATCTTGCTAGTTTTTTAACCTTTTTACTTTCTTAGTAACTTCATATAACTTTAGAATTTAACTTGCTGTATACATGTACATATTAACTAATTGTACAATTATTGTACAGTAGGTATTTTGTATTTTTTAGCAGCATTCTCAAAATGATTTGGAAGAGTACTATTTGGCAGGGTTCAAAAAATGTCTAGAAATGTATTATATGGTTGTTGATCAGTTTTCTGTGGAACATGGATTTTTGCACTGCTGAGGGTATCTTCTGAGGGCAAGCAAAACTCATGTTCCACAGAGAACACCAGTCAACAATGGTTTTGTTCTATTGACTGAAAATATTATTTTAAAACTAAAGTTGGGAAGGTTTTTTATGCTTCCGCTATGTGTGGACATCGAAGTGTGAACAAGGAGGAGACATCGATTAGACCAATCACAATGTGCATACTATCTGAAAGATTTACCAATGTCCATTCAATACCAACAAATATTCAATGACTTTCCAGCCTCCTGATTGGCTGTATATTTTGTGGCATGGGATAAATACATGTAGTATGTGTGCACCGTATAGTGTTCATTGTTATAAAATGTTATTGAGGGCATGTTCAATTGACTGTATTCTCAAATCGGAATATATGAAACAAAAACTTTGATCTGTTCAATCGACCAGTATTCCTTTTTAGAAATATACAAAATGCAACTACAAGTTTTCAGCTCATCCTAATTCGTAATTTGGAATGATCATTTTACTGCTTTCAGTTTCTAAGGGACATTTTAGAATATTCCCGAACGTATTCCTATTCCAAAATATGGTCAATTGAATGCGTCATAATACATAGATTATTTATATTTTGTAATTATTGATAGGCTGCACTGGTCAATTTAACCAAGTTAAACTTTCTTGTAGGACCAACCTGGCCCACACGCTTGTGGATATTGTGGACTGCGGTATTTTAAAGCTTCAAGCCACTGAGAGTGCAGGAGAGGTACCATCCTGGCTTAAACTGCTTCCATATTGCCCTTCTGTATATAAATTTCAAATAATCTCATATTCATTAATCTGTTATTTCTGCATCAAAAGAAAAGTACCTTGGATTTGAGTGTGTTAAAGTCTAATAAAATAGTTTAGTTAATTTTGTTTTATCTTGGGGCTAATGCTTGTGGAGAAGATTACGTAACGGTGGAAAGTGATATCTGCCAATTTCTGCTGATTTTTATGCTCTAAATAGTATGCCCTGGAATAAAGACTATAATAGCAATTTACTAGAATTTTAAACAAAATAATCCTGTCACTAAATGTAACCATTGAAGTGGATGCAGCTGAACTACACTCTACAGTAGTTTAGTTTCTTACAGAACAGTTTGTGTGTGCGTGTGTGTGTGTGTGCGTGAGTGCAGAGGATGAACATATGTTTGAGATTAGTTTCAATTAAAGAGCACATTGCTGTTGTAGAAGGGGTGGCTCTGAATGGTTTTGAATTCGTGATTGATGCTTTGCTGCTTTAAAATTAACGCGACTTTTATGCGAATTTTTACAATTTTGCGTTAATTTCATGGAGCGTTGATTTCCAATAGTAAGGTAGGTTGTTAGGGTTCTTGACCAATAGGAATAAATTTCCCTTGCTAGGTCACAACCTGTGCTTACTTGATAAGTGGTTCCTCCTAGAATATTCTACACGTTGGCATTGGATTTATAAATCCAAACAAAATTGAAGAATTAATTTGCACAGTTAGTGGGGACAATTTGCGTTACTGTTGTTGTGTTAGGCAGATTTTTCTAGCTCACATGATACTTTTCAACGATTTTTTTTTCAATTCTAAACTCTTCTGATACTTACGGCCAGTTTAAACGGTGTCAAAGTTTGATTTAACATTCACCCAACATTTGTTGGATCAACTATTGGGACCGTTTAAATGACCGATATTGGGACCATGTCGAGTCAAGTTTGATTTGGTTCAAACTTTGATCCAACATGGGCCCAACATTTCTTTTATTCTGGGGGATGTTGGACCATGTTGGGACCGTTTGAATACCTGGCCCAACATTTGTTAGAGTAGTAGCATGCGCATATTGACGTGATCGGTTCTTGTTCTCAATTCTCTCGTAACAACGTTATTACAAAATGTTAGCATGATATTTGAACATCCTACAACATCGCCAAACATAGTCCAACAAATGCTGGGTGAATGCTGGATCAAATGTTAACAATGTTTAAGGTCATTCCCTTTGTTTTCCAGTGTGCAGTTCGTCTGCGCATGGCAAGAAAATCTAAATTTCAACCAATTATTATAATTCACTACTACCATGCATTGCTCATTCTAACCCATATCTAATGTTGCGGACGAGGTTGAGCAAAATATCGTGATTTGTCAGCGAGCAATCGATTATTTGCCAATGCCGAAGGCAGTCCAATAATTGTTTTTCATTCAACTGTTTTGAGTTTGTTCAACAAACTTATGAATAAGGTTTGCAAGCTTTTCTTTTGAGAATGCATGCGCGCGCATTGAGAAGTACTTGTATAACCCGGCTCCCGGAGCCCTTCTTCCCTCGCCGCAGACCTAAAAGAACGTGGGCTCTGGGAACCAGATTGCAAAACATCGTGGTAGAATAATGCGTGTTAGCAAACAATTATTTGCAGGCAGTTATTTGCAGATGACGTATTGGTTTCTCGACCAATCAAAACGAGGAAAATTTGGAATTGAATGATAAAGACTAGTCCCCGTGATTTAAGGGTCTTTTATAGAACTCGCCACAGTCTTCTCGCGGAAGAAGTAGTTTTAGAGATCATTTATGGAATCGACACTTAATGTTTACAAAGCTGGACCCAGTCACGCACGGACCGATGCCTCGCTTTCAGGTCATATCTGAAGGTAACACTGTCCCTGTGTTTGGTACGTTCTGCTTACTATGGACATGTTCTGCAGAATTCAGTCACTTTTATACATCTATTCTCACAAACGAGTACGGTGATGTATTACAACAACGTTTTATTTTTGGAAGTATATTAATATGAAAGGAATACGCATATTTCAGCTCCGAGAGACATACAGTTAGGGAAGATAATTACTGTCATACTCATCAATACTGAAAAACTAGTAAAACGGCCTTTTTGTTATGTTAATATGACTACATTAATAGTTGTTAACACTAACATTTTGCAATTCATGGTTTGCAAATGCTCATCTACAGGCAATTTTGGCCAAAAACTACATAAATTAGCATAATTTGCAACTACATTACTAAAAGACGAGGATGGGGACCCACTCTTTTTATTAAAGTTTTGGAGTACCCTTACTATGGTCAACAAATGGGCAACGTTTTAAAAATAAGTAAAGTTGGCTTATGTTTCTTAGGAACGACCTTAAGTGGACCTTTGCCCGCCATACCTTGAGAGAAGTGTATGATAAAACGTGTTAGCGGCTGCACATGCGCAATGGTTATTCTACCTAGTAGTTTCAACAGCGAAGTACGAGTCTTGGCACTTCAAAAGACTTTAAATTTATTCTGATATTCTAAATATGCTATAATATATTAATGTACTTATTTTAATACAGAAGCTTGCTACTAAATTTATTTGATTTTGAATCACTAATCAACAGTCTGAATTGTCATTGTTTATATTTCCACCTAAGTAAGAACTGAGACTTACATCATGCACATTACCTACCGATACATGTAATTGCTGCAGAAAAGACCTATTATTTTTGTATTTTCCGTATGGAAAGTACTGGATTCCTTGCGGCAAAATAACATTTTGATTTGCCAATGCTTGCCATAAATAAAGGACCAGTCATTATTTATGGAAGGGGGGGAGGGGTCACAATGGGTCACTAAAGGGTCACTAATGAAAAAAGAGGGGGGATCACAATTTTTTAAGGCCCTTTTCAGTTTAAATGTGACCAAGGTGCACTCAAGTTGCGGGAAATGCCATTTAAGAGACCTTCAACTTAAAAATTTTCCCGAGGGAGCATGTCCCCGGGCTGCCCTAGAAATTCGTGACTTCCATACTAATTCGTCTTCACTCCGGCATTAACATATCTTTGCTGTATACAGGAATATGGTGCCCTCCCTTTCAATGTCTCGCGATCTGCCCCTGAATCTACATGTAGCTGCATAATATGGATTCCTGTTTCATTTGGGGAGGGGTGTCTTTGTGCAGGGGTCACAAACTAGAGTTGTCCTCTTTTTGGGGGGAGGTCACTTGAAATTGTTAAGCCTTGGGGGTCCCAAGTTATTTTATCTTTCAAAAAAATGTTTACCCTCCCCCCTTCCATAAACAATGACCGTCTTCTAATTATAAATACAGTCTTGTGTAACTTAAAACACGTTTCTCGCACTGAAAATTGACACCTTACACGACAAGACGGTAAAAAAATGAACACGTCAGACAAAACTGTTGCTTGTTGTTAAAGAATAGCATGAAATATTTAATTTGTGTAGAAAAAATATAATAAAAGAGGAACAAGACGAAGGGTTAGCGCTCGAAACGTCAGCTGAAACCTTCCACTCTCAAGGTGAAAAACATAACATATCAACTTTTAGTACAAAGCCCATTCAGATTTGGCCTACTCGCCGACGTAGCAAACCTAGTTTTTTCAGCAGGGCCCAGTGGTTCGAAACTGGGTTAACTTGAACCGAGGGTTAAACTTTTAACCTGTGATTGTGTTTACTTGCTTATAGACTGACTTGAGCTGTCATATCGGGTTTACTGTTTCAGTAATACTTTATAAGCATCTGATTACGTATTTCTAGATGAAGAAATCTCATTTAAAACTTGGCCTAACCCTGAGTTAAAGTGAACCCACTTTCGAGCAACTGGGTTCTGGTCTACTAGAGTCATCGCGATAGTTACCAATCTTTACACGCATTTGCTGTGGGTAGAAATGCCGTATTTATATTAATAAACGCCCACTTCCTAATGAATGCCGATCTGTAATGAACGCCCCTACAACAAATATTTTGTAATGAGCTCCCCACTCTAATACCCCCCCCCCTTCTCGTTTGTGTATCCCATGAGTAAAATTGCAGTAGTTTTGTTATAACTGTGGCATTTTTTTAATCTGCTCCTTGGGGGGCAATGAAAAGGACTGCATGAAGACTTTTCAGCCGAGAACTAGTTTACGTTTTATGGAAGTAATATGTAAGTTGTGTTACAGCCAGAAGCCTCCCGGCCTTTGCAGAGGACTGGA
>JANVCK010231768.1:0-10114 GCA_026546655.1 Epizoanthus illoricatus | reverse complement strand
ACAGATAGGTAGTCAAACAGAAAGACCAGACAGACAGTTATACAGAGCTCATTACATCGGTGAATGGATAAAACGTCATACAGACAATACAACGAAAAACAAGAGGAGTTGTTGTTCATTCTGTTTGTCTTATTATCTTTGCTGTACGTTCCTTCAATATGTGGCTGCATGCTGTGGCGACCACTGTGACTATAAAACCAGGACATGATCTTGGTAGGTATTCTGTACAAAACCGTTTTGTTGGCTGTAACGCAAAGTCCTAGTTAGGACGGTTCTAGATCAAATTATATTCATGCTTGGTATTTTAAGCTCTGCCGGTGAAAATTTAATGCAAACAAATGCGTTATCCATGTATAAGAAGACTCACTTCCCAGTATACTGTATGTGACTTTCGAGGTCTCCTAGCTTTGATGTATTGTAAAGGTGGGTCTCGATGGTATTTATTCGAGAATTGTTAGTGACTATCAGTGATTTTCGACGTTCTAGGGCGGTCGGCATTCTCTTTTGGTTCTGAGTACGAGAATGGACGGTGGATGGCAATCTCGTACACAGCGCCCACGTTACACTGGCTAGCGGGTGGGTAGTCGGGATGTCAATTAGCAAATACAATCTCGACCCCAGACCCCACGTTCTTATCTGGCCTCAGTACGGCAGGAACGAAGGGCTCTGGGAAACTCTCTGGCGGAAGCGTAGCAAAAATCTGGCTAACTTCCATTTACAGCGCCAGGGCTCGTCTCTTTTGTGCATGCGTGACAGTGAAGAGTTTCCTAGAGCTCTTCTCGGCCGTCAGGTCAGTAATGCGCAACAGAGAGAAGAGCTCTGAGGTTGAGAATGTTAGCAACTACGCGTGAGCAGGAGTCAATGGAGAGGCCCTGGGAAGGAGGATGAATGGAGAGCTGAGGTAAATACTCAAAAGGGCGGAATACCTTTGCTGTTTAGCAACGAAAGCAACGCGTTACTTGTTTTAACCCAACATTTGCAGCGGACGATGAAAAATATAATAAATTAGACATACATATTTATATCCTTATCTTGTGCGTAGCTCCCATATTTTTGGTAAATTTACGACTTGTTTTGCGTTTATATTTCTACCTGTCAGTATAGTTAAGTCACAGGTCTCCTCAGTGAGATTGGTGGAAGGAGATGGGGACGAAACGACAAATACTGTACTCTGTAGTTACTATGATTACTAAATACCTGTAATTTTATCTTTTTCTCTCCTTCACTCCAATGGTTTGGTAATCACTCGAAATCTGATGAATGGAAATCGAGTAGGGGGTAAGTGTAGAAGATGTATAGTAGAAAAATACACAATTATGGATTTAAGGGGGCACGGAGACAGACCCTCCCTCCCCCTTCCAGTCCAAAAGTACCAACAAAAGTCAACTCAAATTACAAGAAATGCCATGTAAGAGAATAATGGACGAATGGGTTTAACCCTTAAACGTATAAAGGTGGGTCAAAATGTCCCCCCTAAAGGTTTTCGGACCTAATTTTTTTGCCTTTAAAGCTTTTACCATGATGTTTTCAATACCTGTGTCAGATAAATGAAATGTATTTTGACACTAATTAGATGACATTAGCATGCACAATTTATGGGAAAATTTATGCAAATTAGGCTTTACGTTCAGAAATGACAATTTTTTATCATTTATTTTGTGGTTTTACCCACAAAACAATGTTTTCTACCGGTTTACAACTGTTTTGCCAAAAAGTATCAAAAAATTAAAAAATTGAAAAATCCAAGATGGCGGCCAAAATGGCGGACATGTTTTGGAACATCTGTTACCATAGCAACAGTAATTAATTAATTGACAACTGTTGCCATGGAAATTAATTAGTAAAAAGTGGACTACTTGCATGCCAAATGGCTCTCCCTAATTCCCTTAACCTGAAGTTCACTGATTGGTCGATATCTTAGAACAGCCCTAGCTGCCCCTTTTCTTATAGTGAGATATGTATTAATAAATTGTTTTGTATGCGAATGTTCAGTTGTGTATGCCCATCTTCTTTAGGAATAGTTCATGTGCGAGCTATGGTTGCCATGGAAATTATACTCGAACTGGCCCAGTTGTGGGTAGCTGGTTGTAAAACAGGCGTAGCTGATGCTGCGAGCCTTGTAACCCCTCTGTGTACAGAGCTGCTGGACTCCATACAGGCCACCGCTACCTGCCTTCAGAATATGTATCTGGTATGACTGAAGTTTTTTGTTTTTTGCGTATTTCAAAATCTTGTTATTTCTTTCTTCCCCTCTTTTCTCTTTTCTCTTTTCTCTTTGTCGCTTTAGCTGTCTTTCTCTCTTTCATACCTTGTCTTCTTTCCTTTTATTCATTCTTTCTTCTCATTGACATTCGTCTGTTATATGTTGGTTTACGGTCGGTTACACCTCATTCAAGAAAGGTTGCTTTGTGAAAACATAAAACATGCGACCGAGAGGAATTCTGGGTACCCGCTTGATAGGAATGCACACCTTGGGTACGCATACTTTCCATCTGAGATCTCCGAGTATGGTTTAGGCATCTTGCTATACTCGCATAACTTAACCAAGTCGCAAATGTACACTAATAAGTGGATACCCAGAATTCCTGCCTAGATTAGTGTATACTATCCGTAGGCCAGTCAAATTGTAAACTATCTATTGGTTAAATTATTAAATAAAGTTTGTAAAAAAAGTGCGTGTAGCTCACCAGTCTCCACTACACTCCACACGAATACCCTATGAATAGGTTTATAAAACAAGTGCCCACAGATTATTATAGTCAGCGACATAGAAAACATCCTCGGAGACCCAGGGGCAGTCTGTCGGGGCGACAGAAAATTCGGAGCGAAGAACATGGATTTTTGTGTTTGACTTTATTGTTTTTGGTATTATTTGTTGTTAGGGGGTCAAGAAACAATCACATACGCTGAAAACTGGGCTTATCTGGAGAATCAGAGCTAATAAAGTTAAAATTTTACCGAACAGAATGCGAGCATGAAAGGCAATCTTTACACACACTACCGGAGCAGAATTTACTTAAACGTAATCTTGCCCCAAGATTTAGCTTTTCTCGACGGAAAACAGAATAACTAAAAAAACGCCTAACAGTCCAGCTTTCTGGCGATTTTCAGATTTCAGTGCTTTCCCATATTATATTTGACAGGAAATTGAAGAGAACAGCTATACAGAAGAGACAGCGACGAATTTCTACCAGCACATCAAAGACGCCGTGGAGCAAGTTGCAAAACTGGCAATGTTCTGTACCGATTGTGACAATCTACCAGATGAGGTATGAGAGTAAGTTGTATTGAATATGAGTGACTTTTTTGTGTTTGTTTACCCGGTTTTATCTGGCTTAGTAGCCTCGCCCCCAATCATCCTTTTAATCGGGTTAGCATTACATCAGATGAACCAATAGGACCTTTTTCTTATTTTGGGCAATTGAGAGCTATTTTGGGTTAATGAGGGCAGTTTAGAGTTACTTAGGTTAGGAGTTAGGGTTGGGGTAACAAGTAGAGGAAGGGCAGAGTTATATAGAAAAGGAACTGGGTAAGAATTTGATATATTTGTACGATAAAAGTTTGATTGGTTGGTAGCGACTTGAGTGGTTGGTGTAGTGGTGGGAGTCGGGGTTAGACTAGCAATGTCCCGGGTTCAAACATCGGTTATTGCTCGAGATTTGTTCTTTCTCTTTTAACTTGAAAAGTGTGAGAGTGGGTTCTGATCTAGTGCTAACCTCTTAATCATTTGAGCGGTTCCGCCTATCACCAAACTCTTTCAAAATGGCGGACGGCAAAGGCTTCTAGACGGGTCTGGTCTCTCGACGCGACCACCATAGGTAACCACACCACTTCGAATGTACCGAGCAGTCGACTGGGGACGAGGCTACTGTCTTGGTTTGTTTAATAGTATTCGCTTAAATCTTTATTTCTTTAGTTATCCAAACAAGCGGATCTCACTGTTGCTAAAGCCATCGTTTATGTCTGTCTTTATAGGTCTCGCAGGATGAAGCACTCAACCAGGCCTTCTATGCGGGCCGTGAGGCTTCATGGGAAATGTCCATTGGGGACTCAGTGTCGTCAGTGGACGAGATCCAGGAGGAAATACAGAGCACCAAGCCCCACCAGAACGAGGTTACTAAATAATTCCACTTCCAGTGGTAGTTGTGTGGATTCGTGGATCAAGAAATTGGAAGTCACAACGTATAGTATATTGAGAAATGTGTACTTGACATGCGAATTTTTGTGCCCTTGAATTAGTTTGCTTTCTTTGATGTTCTGTACTATTATCCCAAGAAACTTTGAGTTCTAAAAATATAGAAGGAAGAACGGAATCGATACTTTTTTTTTGTAATTTTGTCTAGAATTCATTCAAATGTCAGATACTCGTTCCTGGGGCTGAAAGGGTTACTACAAGATGTGTATGGATAATGCAGTGGTTGGGTTTGGGGTTAAATGGTGATGTGACACTAACTTGCGCGGAATGCGTGATGTATCGATTTTAACACACATTTTCCTGGTGTAGGTGGAGAGAGAAGTGACTGAAGACGTGGTTAGACTTGTAAAATCCACTTCAGATTTCTTGCATCAAGGACAAGATATTCAGGTAATAAAAAAGAGAGTTAACAACTTATTTTAGCATGGTGGTTAACTGAGATTTTTTGTGGAACAATCTGAATAAAAAAGACGACCCAGTCATACTACCTTAAAGGGCAGTCAAAGGGTTAACACTCCTCATCGAGAGCTTTGATTTAAATGGTCACACTTTGTGTTCCAGTGTGTTGAGATGCTATAGCATCTCACTTAGTTTTGAAAGCGACTCGAATCACTAACAATGTTAAATTTAATGTTTGTTTTTCTATTTCCCAATATTCCAGCGAGAACTCTCATCTGCTAGACTGCTAATGAAAGATCCAGCAAGCCATAAAGGACAAACACGTACAAAGGACTTTGTTCACAAGATTGTCACGATTCTCAACACGACCCGAGCACTAGCCAAAGACACAGCGAAAGCCTGCGAGAATATGGACTTCATAAAACTATTGGATTATTCCGAAGACATCTCGAGTTCCGCCGAAGCGGCGGTGAAGGAGACCGGAACTCTTATCGATTCAGAATTTGCATCTTCGATAAAGAACACAAGTTGTAATATTGCAGACGAACAGGAGTACTTTGAGAACAAGTGCAAAAGCGTGGAATATGCAGCCGCAGAACTGAAGAGAACTTTAAAGAGATTTTCATTCCTAAGTCCGAACAATTCAATGGCGACTTCGTGTTCACAGTCCCTGTCACGAAGACGTTTGTACAAGTGTGACGGCGATTTAATCAAGAATGGTGTGACATTTCCTAAACAGCGTATAGATTCGAATAATACTAGAAAACATTTGTCAAGAAATAGCGAGAGGACTAGATGCCACTTACATATGGAATCGCCGATATAGATTTGTGAAAAACTATAATGCAAAGTTACATTTTCATGATTAGAGGTCGAGAACTATTTATAACCGACATTCAGATATCTGTTTTCACAGCCCCACGTGCACTCAACCAATCCCAGACGTTCCCATTAATTTGAAGCTCACTGATTGGTCGATATGTTTAGAACATTCCTAAGGCCTCTCTATTTATCGTGAGAATCTAACTTTAATCAACAGATATGTGCTGTGAAAAGTAATTTATCACCAATAAATATTTTGTGAAAAGTTTTTTAGATATATTGGGCAGCTGAGTAACTATGGTAGAGATTCTGAAACAAAACTACTCAACAAGCCAGAAGCATGTAGCCTCTCCGGCAGACAACTCAAGGGTCATTTGCTATCATTACCACTACTTCTCTATCATTAGCCATCACTGTGAAGGAGCAGAGGAGAAGGATACTACCACAAGCAAAATATGATTATATTGAATATTGTTTGTTTTTTCGTATAGTAGCAAAACTTGGGAAAACCTGTGGCAGCGTCCGTTTCTCTTCGGGGAAGAAGCAGAATAAATAAATAAATAAATAAACAAGCCAAGTTTTGTTCAAACAAATAAATATTTGTAAGGCAGTTATGAGGGCTTCGAATTCTCAAAAGAAAACTCAAAAACATCAAAATTTAGCCATTCTAGGATTCAGTTAATTATTCTTAAACGCAAATTACAATATTTTTACTGAAACTCTCCTTATGTGGTATCACAGAGAAATGTTTGACCGGTCGGTTAGTGAATGTAAAAATATCGTTTATAGCAAATAGCTTTAACTCATGAAAACTGCTGTCCTTTTCTACAATGAGACCACGGAAAATTTGTACTAAATAATTATTATACAACTCACTTTCGTTTTCTATTAGTGGTAGTCCGCTCTAATAGAGGGCTAATGTGAATTTTGTTTCCAGGCACGCAATTCAACTCTCGTTGTGTGTGTATCATAGTGTGTGTGTGTGTGTGTGCTCAAATTTCGGTATTTGGTAATTTAAACACGTACTGACAGAGATTAGCAGCACGGAAGTTCTACAGTTTCGGAGGTTTTTCATAAAACTTAATGTAGTTCAAAACATGATAATTGGCGCATCTTGTTTCCTCAGCACTATTTGGTACGGAAACGATCGCTTTTTATATTACTTTACTGGACATGAATTCTATACTGTAATACTTAATGACATTCAAATTGCCGTGAGTCATTTCCAGTGTGTGACGTTTATGTAGGTAATAAATTAACGATAGCTTACGATTTTACACCCTTCCAGGTTGCGTTCAATGTATCGGTTATAATTTGTCTGACAAACTTGTTGAATTATTTTATAAAGAAATCTTATAATGTGTATTTCTATTTGAGCTGTAAAGTTATTGAAAAGTTTTGTTTTCAACAATCTTCTGTTCTGTTGCTTGGATACAATTTAGTTTTACTATAAATTCAAACAAGTAAAATTGAATGTATATTCGTCGGTAACTGTTTTACTTCGATCAGTTTTCTCCCTTGCATTAGCTTGAATTACCATAAGTTACAGACATTTTTTTGTATCTTCAGTTTTGTAAATCTCCGAGTAGCCCAAAGAAATTCACCCTTTGCACATAAACTATATCATAAAAAGCTTTTTGTTTAAGAAAGAATTTCGTGGCAAAACAAAATGCGAAATTTTAGAGATATTTAGAAAACATTTGAAACGACTACAAATCTGAATCGGATTTCAAAGAATAGCAAAACATTTTCGAGTGGATAAACAACATTTTAATGAGAAAGCATAATTGGTTTTTGACAGTGTGCGCACATATTGAAATATTAAAATGGTAATCTTCTTGGTTGGCGAAAGCTCTATGCATCGGTAACTGAAACTCCATTTATTTGCGAACTATTTGGGAAGACAAGCTACAAATTACTGCCGCGCCGCCGAGCAATTAATTCCATCAACCAATAGCTTTCCTTGCATCTGGAGTCTGTTTCTTAAACTCTTGTCCTCTCATCCTGAGCTCCCACGAACTTTGGAGATTTTCTTTTCAATGAGCAGAACTTAATCAATTTCTAATTGCAGAATATACGAAATGGGAAAAACCTAAATAATTCTTGTCGGAATCGGCGTTTACAAGTTTTGTTGAGCCATCTTAGTTATCAAATGGTTTTCCGTTATAAATCTTACGAGACTTCTAATTAGAAAAGTTTGGAATATCTGTCAAAACGCCGCTACCGAGCTATGTACTGGTAAAATAAACTGTTGTTAATGGTACTGTGACAAAAATATCGCGTGATGGTAACCGAGACTGTCACTTTAGTTGTCAAATTCAAGTCTTAGTAGAAACACAAAAGTGTTTGCCTTTTATCGTATCTATACATTCGTTTTCAGAAACGTTTATACTACTTCCAGGGGAACATATTAAAAATTAATTATTTTATTTTATGCAGATCAGATATAAACAGCAAGCGCATTTCTGATATCGTGTGAAACACTAATTACTCTCATATATCTCCGCTTCTGCCAGAGACATCCAACACTGACACGGAAATGGTACTTTGTGTTCGATTGATAATGCCGTGGGCATATATATTATATATGAAGAGAGAATAGGGTTATAAAAAATTCATTGCTTTCGAGGACGGAGTGGAAGTAACGTCGATCGAACACGTCAAAAGGATACATAGTTTTTTGCCGAATACCTGCCTTTTGACTAGTATATAATACAAACTCAGTGGAGTTGTCTAAAACTGTTCCTATAAATTACCTTGGTCAGAAACACCGGATTCATGGAA
This sequence comes from Epizoanthus illoricatus, assembly GCA_026546655.1. NCBI lineage: Eukaryota > Metazoa > Cnidaria > Anthozoa > Zoantharia > Epizoanthidae > Epizoanthus > Epizoanthus illoricatus. The sequence continues at coordinate 1,914 of JANVCK010231768.1, read as the reverse complement.
GCCGATGAAATTTCAATCGTGAAAGTCGAAGAGGAAAGCGAAATAAGTGAAAATCCTCAAGTACCCATTCTAGAACACGAAGCACCGACTCCGTGCAACACCGAACCGGTTAAACAGCAAGAACAGAACTTTGGAACTTTTCAGTGTGTTTCGCCCCTGGACGATGAACAAGAGAAGAAAAGAAAGAAACTTTCTGTTCATCAAAAAGCGCGCTGGCGCCGTGCGGCCATAGTTGTGTCGCTAGCCTCTGTATACATCACGTGTGTATTGAGCGTGTCTTCATTCGTAAGCTCTGGAATATCTGCCAGTTCTGCAGTATTTGCGGTCGCGTTTGATGCATTGCTTGGAATGATTTCTTCCTGTGTTATCGTCTGGAGATTCTGTAAAGCAAATAACGGTGCGTTAGGGCGGGCAAGAGAAATAAGAGCGTGCACAGTCATCGCAGCTTGTTTTATTCTCTCGGGTCTGATGATGTTCGGCAGGGCCATCCAATGCCTTATTGGAAACAAAGAACCACAGAAAACAACCTCCCTGTTGGTGATTTCCTCAGTGGGATTTGTGTGCTACTCCGGGCTGTTCTACGCCAAGTACTGCGTGGCTGACAAGCTGAAAAGCCTGGCTTTACGGACTGATTCTATAGACTCTGCCCTAGGGGCGGCAATGTCGGTGGGCGTGGTTCTTAGCACGGTGATATACAAGCAGACTCACAAATCCTGGTTCCTCGATGCCTCCCTCGCCCTTGTTATTGCACTGGCCACCTTCGCTTACGGGGTGAAAGTTCTTCTCAATATTGCACTCAACAAAGACACGTTTGGTGTGCCGGACGCGTACGAAGAATTCTAGGCCAGAAACGATTATTTGTCAAGATGTCGTATACGGTAGTAATTCTACCTATTCATATCAATACATACAAAATAGTAAAAATATATCACACAAACAAAAAAGCACCAACACTCTTATTATGTTCTTGTTGTTGCCTTTGAATATTCCTAATGTTAGGGACGTATACTTCCTTTTTTCTCCATACCCCATCATTTAATACCATTAGGTTTTTGTACGATGGACAGTGGAAATAAGGTATGCTCTGGCAGCCGTTGATATAAATAACGCATCGAACATGGATGTCCTCTCACAAAGCACGACTTAAACAGAAACACTAATTTGTGCTCCAGATATACTTTCACCTGAAAACTTAGCAGTGAAAATAATTCAGCTTACTGTTTATATATTTCACAAAAGAAAGAAATTGAAATATTGAATCAGTTCTCATCTTGCCACAATGTTTTCAGTCAGACTCCTCCAGAGAGCTGTAGTCATCAAACTGGCTTTCCCCGTCGAGACCAACCCCCCCCCCCCCCTTCTCCTTTCTTTTAATTTTAATTGTTTTTATTTGCCATATCAGTATTACTTAGATTTGTAAAACAAAAACACACACACATATATATACACCCAATACACCTACAGATACGACTACAAATACAATGAAGATAGCAACATTTTCCAAAATTTGAATATCTAAGTTCTTTGCCAACCGCATTCTACTCTTAACAATGAGCCTAATTTGAGTTTCAAAGAGGCTCTGAAGCGGTGATACCCCTATAGGTGGAAAAGCCTCAAGACGCCCGAGGAATGCAAATATCTGATGTTATGAAGCTGGAAAATAACTAATCTTTTTGCTCCTTTGTTTTTGTTCGGATCTTGCTAGCTCAAAAACTGAAAACCAAAACACAACATTTTGATAAACCACAAATACATGTGTCCTATCCAATATAATAAAGGGTAAAATTTCCGTACTGGGGCATACTTTTAAATTATGCATGCAGCTCCATTGTTTTAGCAAACAATAGGCCATTCCCAGGGGTATTGAATATATACATAAGTAATTGTACTTACAAACAACACAGTGCTGCCTAT
>JANVCK010231746.1:0-10114 GCA_026546655.1 Epizoanthus illoricatus | reverse complement strand
CAACTTCTATGCTTTGGACAGGAGCTTTGTTGGCCTGAATGGGGTCTTTGCGTTGGGCACATATGGAACATTGCCTAATGTATACTTCAACTGAGTCGTGCATGCCTGGCCAATAAAATCTTTCTTTAATTTTGGCTACGGTTCTTGTCACACCTAAGTGGCCTGCAAAAGGGCTGTCATGGATGCCATGCAATACTTCCTGAACTAAGAATTGTGGTACAATGACTGCATACCTTGGAATAGGGCTATCCTTTCTTATTAACCTTACTGGCAGATTATTACGTATGAACAATCTGTCGTAGTTATACCAGAAACATTGTAGGTTGTTGTTGTTAGCCCAGTCTTTAAGTGCTGGTTTGCTCTGTCCTGTACTCTTATATGCTATTATCTTTGCTGTGGCAGAGTCCTGTCTCCTCTTAAGGTGTAGACTAGGGTTAAGAGTGACTGCGCATGCACCCTCTGAACCTACCTGTTTCTCACTGGGACTTTTGGTAGGGTTACTATCGTTCTTATTGACGCTTTCTGTCTCATTTGCTGCTAAGTGTAGCCTGGGGCCGTCTCTCCTTTGTATCTGATGAACCTCTGTGTAATATTATTGTTATTTAACTCTTCTTCTTTGTCATGTTATCTGGACTGTCTATGCTACCCACTGCATTGACGTCTGAGCTAGCAGTCAGTGGTGTTTGCTGTTCCTCTACTACACTTAAGATAGGGGTAAAGGGTCAGGGCCAAAAAACTTTTATTTCATATTTGGAAACTTCGATCAATTTTATTTTAGTTCCTACTATGTATGGCACAGGTTTTTCCTCTGTAAACTAGAGAAAACAGAGTTAGAAATTAAAGATATTGACCTTCTGCCCGGTCTCACCATCTTTAAACTTTAGATGTTTAGTTTGGACAGTGTTTGGTGTGAGATCTTCATGCCATTTCTGTTCTTGAAGCCTGGTGACTGTCTTGTTCAACTTTTTGCTATTCAAATTCAGACTTTACCTTCAAGAAATTTGGTTGCAAGATTTTATAATTATATGTAGTTATGTCAGATGATTTTAGTAGGTATTTACTTCAATGAACTTAACTCAGGTCAACATCAAGACTAATGCAGCCCAACTGCCTGATGTGTTGTTGACTGTGGCCACTAATGTCATTCTAAGTCTTAAATAAATATATTTAAACCTACTATTGCTACTTACTAATAATATTGTTTATTGTAAGGCAGTAGCATTTGATCCCGATTGTCCCTGTGTATTGTAGGCACGATATAGTTTTAACCCTTTTCAATACAATTCTCCTTGTTTTGATTTGGTTTTTTAAAATTGTTTTTGTAATGTAGATTTTTGGGTGGAATAACTTAGTATGGTTGTTAATGTTCCTTTCTATTCCTTCCCCACTGCATCAGTTATTAATCTGTTACTTGTGACTTTGTAATTTTTTCTTTTTTTATATATTTTGATACTTATTTATGTATGCAGTCAAAGTGGAGTAAAATAAATTAAATTGGAAAAGCATTAGTGTCAGTTATACATAAATTAAAATAATTATTCCTTGATTCTTAGCTTGCCAGCTCTTGAAAGATGTCAGCTGCAAAGGAGATTCATACACTAAAACTTATCAGCCTACTGAATGAGTATGGCAGAGAAGGTTTGCGGAAGGTTTTTGATGCTAAACATCCCCCATCATCACTAAGTGGTGACTTGAAGACTCGTGCTGTTAATAGCCTTCTTAAGAAACTTCTACGAAGCAATGTTATGAACAAGTCACAGTGGGATGAATTGTATCCCACTGTTGGAACTGTGAATTCCTTGAACTTTGACATCTCGTTGCTGTGTCTGTTGCTACGTAATATTTGTGGCTTCAAGCCAGAGAGCGACCCGGTATGGAAGACTATGCCGCCATCAACTGACAAATCAATGGAAGCCAACATTACTAGAGTACGGTTGTACAGAAATGAGGTAAGTACACATAATTTTATATAATATTGCAAAACAGATTTCAAAATGTTTTGGACAACTCGTGGATTATGAATAATAGACATAAATTATGTTTCATACTGTTCTTATGTTTATTCTGGTGATTATTCATATATCAATGCTTCAGTGATTAAATTATTAACATCTTTCGAAGTGTTAATTAATATTTATATTCAACTGAATGATATGGTGTATTGAATATAATGCATTCAGTTACTATTTTTAAAGGGATATTATCGGCCCAAAGATGAATAGTAATACAGTAGAAATTTATGCCGTCAACGGTTAGGGTTAGTCCAGGGTTGTTGCTTAGAGCCCCAAACTGTGGAAATTTTTTTTCCTGTATGACAGTTTTTTCATCTCGCAATGTGTTGTGTCAACCTGAATTCAAGTCGGCACTTGGTATACATGTACGTATAGAACACGAACCAGCAAGGGCCCATCAGAAAATCGAAATGATCCCACTTAACATCCATTGGACGTTAAGGACTTACCCCTCCCCCACATTCGATAAAGAACATGACATCTATTTTGATATTAAATTTACATTGATTGACATTATTATTATACTCAGTTGAATTTTCTTAGTTAAAACACATAGCCTTTTCCACCAAATTTTCATTTTTAAAAATGGTTTCCCTTTATAACGTCCACTCTCAAGTCGCTGGACTCCCTCCCCCTCTTAACATTTCGATTTTCCGAGTGCATTGAATTCTGCTCACATTCAGGTTGATTTAGTTGACTTTCTGGAGTTAGCTTCTGTAACTGAAACATCACAAAATCATTCTTGCTATATTTTGTTTCTAGATAATTCATGCGTGTACAAGTGGTATTGATGATACCACTTTCGAAGACTACTGGACAAAAATTGCTGCTGTGTTGGAAGATCTTGGAGTTGACAAGATTGCCATTAGCACAAAAAAGGTAGATCCACTGGACAAGGACTGGTGCCATCAGCTGCTGATGGACTGGAAGGCGGAGGATGAGTCGAACAAAGAGATGAACAAAGCTTTAAGAAAGGAGGTGAATGAACTGAAAGCGATGATGACACCTCTACAGCCCATCATTGACAAGAGCGCAGTTTTAAAGAAGTTGGTAGAAATGGACTTCAGGAGAGATGTGGAGCAATATGCCAAGAGATGCTACAAAGGAACAAGAGAGTGGTTGTTTTCCAAGGTGAATGCGTGGTTTGATGACAAAGATTCGGACTCCCAGATTCTTGTTGTGAATGGCAATGCTGGAATGGGCAAGACTGTGTTTTGTGCTCGTGCCTGTCAACAGAAAATAGCAGTTGATGCTCTTGCTGGTGCCCATTTCTGTCGTTATAATAATTCAAAGCGACGAAACCCAAAAGTCATGCTTCAGTCATTGGCCAGCGGTTTGTGTTCTGTTCTACCAGAGTACAGACAGTCCCTAATAGACCAACTCTCAAATGGACCCGAGGTGGACTTTGGAGCCATGAATCTAGAAGAGCTATTTACAGAGCTTTTCCAAGACCCACTTGCTCATGTCACCGACCCAGGAACAAAACTGCTAATCGCAATTGATGCTCTTGACGAGTGTGAATATAATGGAGTGAATGAGCTGCTAGATTTGATATCTGAACATTTTCCTAAGTTGCCTCCATGGCTTAAAGTATTGATAACTTCTCGACCAGAAGTAGAAACTGTTGCAAAGCTTCAGCACCTTCAACCTGTGGTCTTGAATGCTAATGACAGTTCTAATCTTCGAGACATTGAGGTGTACCTGAGGGACAAGCTGAGATCATTTGTCCACTCATCGGAACTGGAGCAGATTGTTGCATCAGTTAGGGACAAATCGGAGGGCCTTATGTTGTATGCATACTATTTCATCGAGTTTATTTCACATAGAACTAAGAAGCTTCTCGAATTAGCTGAAGTAAAGCAGCTGTTTGCCAAAGGAATTGCATCTGTATATGAACAGTATTTCCAACGCCTCAAGGAAAGACTTGGAGTTTCTGAAGAGAAATTTGGCAACTTTCTTGCAGGTTTAGTTGCAACCAAGGAACCGTTGCCAGTGTCAATGGCAGTTGAACTCTTAGGAATGGAACCAAGTTCCAGTGAGGCACAGGATGCAATTCGTTTAGCTATTGGGTTGATATCAACCCTACTGCCAATGCATGATGACCGCATTCATGTATTCCACAAATCAATAACAGAATGGCTGTCTAGCAAAACATGTTATGGTCACCACGAGTTTCTTGTGAACACTCAAGCTGGACACCAAGGCCTTGCCAAGATTTGTGTACGAATCTATGATAAGGTGAAGTCCACCACATCTCTTCCCTACAGCTTTGATGAAGTTGACAAGTATGCATTGCAGCATGGCACATATCATTTGGTTAGGGCGTGCAGAGGAAGGCAGTGTTCGTCAGACCTATACAAGTATCTTTGTGATCTGGAAATCATACATGCTAAGCTCTTATGCCAGTCCAATTCCACTTGTTCCATTATTGAAGAATTTCAACATGTTCTAGAGACTGTGAAATTTGACAGCAACGATGATTCACAAGATGCTGCTGAAGTGGCACGGTGTTTGCGCCGGCATATTGGAAGTCTTAACACCAACCCAGATTTGCTGATGCAATACATCATTAATGAGGCAGTATCTCCACTTCTAGCTTTAGAGGCAAAAGCCATGCTGGAAACATTGAAGTACCGTCATATCGTCTTTATGAAGGTACAGAACCAAGACGATTACAGCAATCCAGTTTTAGCAAGGTTCCAGTGTGAATCAGAAATAACATGTTATGATGTGTTACCGACTGAACAGCTTGCTGTGTGTGGATGCCAAGATGGGAGCCTCTACTTGTGGTCACTCGCTAGTGGAAGACAAATCTGGAAGAAGCTAACAGAATTACGATCTGTAAGAACCTGTGTGCTTTCACCAGATGGTGCATATGTGGTATTTGGAAGCCTCAGTCATGCATATAGTAGGACAGGAGATTTACGGCCTTTGTTTTCCATGAACCTCTTTCCTATGGAACATAACTGTGAACACAGATTTGTGCACTGTGGTTTCTCACCCGATGGCAGATATCTGGTAACCACTGATGGATCACCAACAGCTTTAAACCTTGACACTCTGTGTCGAAAGTCAACTGCATTTCTTGTACATAGCGAGGACGTTAATTGCTGCAGCTATTTACCGCATGATGAACTCATAGTGACAAGCTCCGGCAGCCTATACAATGGTAAAGTGCACATTTGGAGTGGAAGTACAAGTGAAGAGCTTATCTGTCATTCAACCACTCACAACAACTTGTACAGCAGTCCCCACAGAGTTCAATATGTTTCGTCTGGAAAGGACGAGTTCCTGCTTTGCATTCAGAAGAACAATTTATCGTGTGCTGAAAGGATAGGGAATGCATTTCAGCTTCATACTGGTGATGCTGATACAGGAACGGTTTTGAATGAACTGAAACTGCCTGTTAAAGCCGGGTATTTTTATTATCTTGGAGCTGCATGGGATTGGAGTACTGTTTTTATGGACAGTTGGGTTGGTTCTCTAGATGCCTTGCCATTCGACGTTTGCTACGTGACATATGAAGCATCACGTGGCAGCTATTCAGAGAAATACAACCTGATGGGTGTAGACAAATCTACTGTCCTGATCAAGGACATGGACTCTTTGTGCTTGTACTCCGCAACTTTGACACCTCCTCGGTTTTATAGAGGAGCATATGGATTGACCTTTACTGATGGAGATTCTCTGTTCAGTCTCCTGGGCGAGACCCTAGCTGTTCACAACACTGTAACTGGTAAAGTTACAGAGCAGTATAAGCACTTCAAAGGTGCTGATGGGTTTTGCGTATCACCCACTGGCAAGACTGTTCTTGTTCGTATTGATAAAAGGCTGGAACTGTGGGCATCGGACTTCTCAAATCTTGAAAAAATTCACGAGCTTAATGCCGCAGTTTACTGCATGTGTTTTATAAACGATAGGACAGTGGTTACTGGTAGTCACCGGACACTACAGATTAGAGATGTAATCTCAGGCCGTTCTATGGGAACGTATTCTTGGCAATTGTCAAGTTCATATTCCTGTTCCTGTGATGTATCACCAAATGGCTCTCATATCGTGTCTGTAGGTACGGGAGGCTGTGTATTGCTGTGGAAACCAGAAGCAAACAGTTCACTCGAAATCCACCTGCCTTGCAAACTGTGCCCAGGAACTATCAAGTTTTCACCAAATGGAGACAGAGTTATCGTCTGCATCGATGATTGTGTACACATTCTTGGAATGCCAAAACTTCAGTTATTATCAACTTTAAGAGGCCATCGGGAAGGCGTTGTGGACAGTGCCTTCCTTTGCACCACTGATGTAATTGTCTCCATAAGTATGGACCAGACCTTAAGAATCTGGAGCAGTGACTTTGCAGAAATAGGGCTAATGGAATTCGCCGACGACTGGGCCAAATGCTTGACTCTGTCTCCAGTCGAGGACTTAATTGCAGTTGCACTAAAGAGTGGCAAGGTTATCCTGATCAGGATTTACCTCCCAGAGACAACTAAAAGGAAACGGTAAATTTTATTTCAATATTTTCAGTTTTCCACTTTTATGACAAAGAACAATCTGTTATATAAATATAATAGTACTTTTAAAAAAGGGATTAAAGTTAGAAGTAAGTTGGGTAAGACTACTTAGCTTGTTTTATGGCATCGATATTCTTATTGTCTTTGTTACATTACATTTTATCTGTCTGAAACTTGAAAACTTTTGCCTGAACATTTCTTGTGTCTACAAGGAGACTGTATTTGTTTCTAATCACGTTCTTTTGCTTAGATGTAATGTATTGACAAAGTTGACAGCGTCAAGAAGTTTGTCTCAGTTTTGAACCAGTGAAATTATTTTATTTTCCTTCTGCAGAAGGATCGATAAACTTTGAGTTTTTCAGAGCTAACACTCGAGTCGCTTTCCTTATTCGTTAACAAAAGACGTTTATGAAGACTTCAAGAGACCTTTTTGAAGGCAAGAAGTACGCCATGGCTGTGTTGGGGGCGCCCCCCCCCTTTCAGTCCAAGCCATATTTTGTATGGAGAATTTTACCGTCTAAAGTAAACAAAGTGCACTCAAATTGCAGGAAATGCCATTGTAGAGGCCCTAATTTAAAACATTTTCCCAGGGGAGGATGCCCCGGATCCACCAAGAAACTTGCGCCTTTGGCGCTTGTTTTTTCTCATTCCGATGGTGCCCCCCTTCCTTTTCAAATTCCCAGATCCGCCCCTGCTTCCGAGCGGACAAACACCAAGAAAGTGTGCCGTCTGGCGAAACAAAACGATCGCCATTTTGGAAGGACGTAGTAGTGCCAGGGATGGTTTGAAAGATTCTAGTAGACGTCTTAAAATTACTTGACAGAGTAAATTGGCAGAGTGCTTTATCTCTTCGCGGCACCACCGCCCCCCCAGGAGACTAGTGACTGCTCGGTTATTCCCAAGAATCATTGCGACCACGACATTGGTAAAATGGGGCACTGAATCCACGGATTGCTTTAGTGTTCTTCTAGAACATTTTCATGGGACTTGGCAAGAATATTGCTTAGTTACGTCCATTTCGTATATTTGTTCACCTAACATTTGTTTGGAGTGGGGTGAAAGATAATGTTTTAAAACACAATTCCAGTCTATCAGCTTGTTTGTAAGCCGCTTGTGTCTGGGTTTTTCTGATTTTCACTCTCCCTCTCATGCATCCACTTACTCCCTCTAGAATGATGGGAGATTTTAATTTAACGTTGCAAACATCTCGGTATTTCACAGGTAATGTGACGTTCTCTCCTGTTACGTGCGAAGAAACCGGAATGGTCACCAACTGATCATTTGACCACAGCTCGTGCCACTGATGCCATTTAATCTTGGCTGAAGACAATGATGTAGTCCTGAACAGCAATGCCGAGTATGACCGAGAAAACGAGAAATGAAACGACAAATTGGAATAGGAGCAGTTGTAGACTGTACAAGTATAAGTTCCATACGATTACCTAAGTAGAGCAAAAATTGCATAGACGTATTTGCATGCAAGCATACACACAAGTGGATTTGTTTTATCAAGAATAATTATACATCTAGAACCAAGATCAATTTTTATTTGTTGTAGTTTTATATTAGACAAGTTAGCTTCATTGGCAGTTCATGAGCGCAGTAATGAACGGAATGTTACTTTGTTTATGTTACGTAAAGGGTTCACTGAATTTTCCAGAATCAAGTTTTAATATTTCTCAGAATCAAGATTTTATTTCTCAGAATCAAGATTTCTTAAAACAGTCATGATTTTATGTGTGAAATCAAGTTTTAACACATGTTTTTATTATGCAAGTGTACGAACAAATGAAAATTTATAAACGTGTTTCAAGAAAAGTGATATAGAGTAAAAATAAGGCGAATTGGCCACCGGATCTTCTTATTTACTTCCAATAACGGTTGATGAAACACACAGAACTAGTTTTTGAAATAGCTTCTCAAATGAACCGATTATTAACTAGTCGTGCCGTAGGCAACGACTTTGATGATTGGGCTTCGGTCTTCTTGGGAATTATTTTTGTCGTGTCGAGATTGTCCAGCCTCATTCTGGTAAGCCTGCCGTGTAGACGACACAGAATAAAAACAATGGGTCACCCGGCCGTAAAACTGAACCTAGCCAATCACAGGCCGCAATTCAGTCCGTGCTCGTCTACACGGAAGAGTTCCAGATTGCTCCGCCGCTTCGGTAAATGGACTGACTCTGTCAGGCCCAGTACTTTGCGCGGACCGCCCTCGCTTTCGTGATATCAGGTTTTCTGCGGGGTGTTCCAAGGGCCCTTGACATGACACGCGTTGTTTGGGCCTTTGCGCGAAGATCTTCGAAGGTTCAACTTGATCGAATGTGATTCAAACGTCCAACCCACATACGAACGCATACGCCGTTCGAGGTAGGCCAACACTAAAATTCTAGTGGGTATTTCGGCTACAGGCCGGTCCTCGAACTCAAAGTGAAATCTAAGAACACAAAATGAAATCAAAGAATCATTGAAAAGCGAACTTGTACTTGAAAGTTTCTACTGGCACAGTCACTATTCCATTACAGGCGTCACTGACAGCCGGCCGACCGCGCGTCCTGGCACATGGCGCTATTGTACCAATAGCTTTAGAAAAGGGAACAGTATAATTATGAAAGTTAATAAAAGAGAAGCGAAAAAAGAAAAGGACGAAAAAAATCGGCGTTCACTCCCAGCTAGTGTCGAACCCGCGCGTGCAGGGCGCTAGAAAGAAAGGGCGGTGAAACACACGGCTTTCCCTGGGAGACGAGTGAAATAGCGGTCCCCCCAAAGTACTGTGTAAAACGGTAAACATGCGGGCAGTGTGCAGCGATCTAGCAAACGTGCTGGATTTTGCAACTCCTCTTGTTTATTGATCCTCTCGCGATCCCTTTCGTAGTTTTGACCCATCTGGATTTCATCGACGTGTACATTACAGGAGAATAAATCTCACAAAGATAGGCGAGCGACCAAATTCAGGCATTTTTAATTGCTAAAAAACCAGGCGAGTGTGATTAAAATGAGTTGGACTTAGAGTGGAGTACTCAACATGCAAGCCAAGGACGGCTTGAATAAATTATAAAGTAATTTCAGGAACATTTCCCAGCACATCTTGTCGATGTACGATTTCCATTTTATTAGTTAAATGTTTATTTACATAGATGCGAAACCATGCAATAAATTCCGCTCGATCTGATCTATCAGTTTGAAATAAAACTTGCACGCACTGAACTAAACTGACATACGAAGCCCAAAGGTTATAAACGTGGCTTGAGACAGGATTTACTGTTGATCAAGATTTGAATTACATAAACCTATTTCGTTTTCATTACCTCCCAAGAAACAAGGGATCAGAAAATTGTCACGCTTGCTACACTAATACCGACTGTACATTCGATCAGACAGAGTACGAGCTGTTCATATATCCTGACACGATACATACATTTTCAAAACAGTTGACCTGACTACCGATTTTAACCGATTCATTCCTTAGACCTGCTTCGACTTTCCCGCCAAAAATAACATCAAGTCTTAGATGTACAGGATTTGAAGAATTTTCCAAGTTTATTACAGAAATCACATAAACGGAACATATTTTTTATGAAAAGGAAATTAG
>JANVCK010231745.1:0-14669 GCA_026546655.1 Epizoanthus illoricatus | reverse complement strand
ACTTTGTACAAGCCTTGGCCTGATTACTTCAAACATTTCATCTACAAAATTCCAGGAGTATTCGATAGCAAGTATCTCATAAGGACACTACAGAACTATTGGCCAAATATTATTTCAAGTAAAGATCTTGAAAGCAACAAATATCCCCCGGTTAACAAAGAGATCAAGAAAAGAAGGTGCTCATGCTGAGGTTGACCAAAAGAAACTTGGAGAAGAACTACCACCAGAAAAAGAGAGTTGATTGGGTGGCGATCCTGGAAGAACACAGAGTCAAAAACAGAGCGGGATAGAGAGCTGACCTTGTGGCTCCATGTGTCCCACGGCACGACGGGGAAGTCTGTTCAGTCCAGCAATAGATGAAAAAAACCCCGGTTTTTCCAGGACTCAGGAGTTTTCTGGGGCAATGGAAGAAAGTTATGAAATTCCAGAAGATTTGGATCAGGAATTTCACAAGTAGTGCGAAACCCGCATTAACAAGTACACTGCAACAACTTTTATTAACAAATTGCAACAAATTTTATTACGAATATCATTCCCTGAAATACGCAGATTAAAATTTGTTTTAGTTACTAGAATCCGTTTCTCCCACATCCAGTTACAGCAGAGACGATACACATTAAGTTTATTTTACAGCTCACTAATGATCACTTGCCGAGCGGAGCTTAACGCCAGCATATGTTAACAAAATGTCCTGCTGTCTCCAAAACATAGTGCTGACAAAAACCAATCTTGCAGGGGGCTCGGGATGGTGTTGTTGTTACATCATAACAGACCCCCTGTGTGTGGTTCATAGTGGGAATCCCCATCCTTTGTAATGATCTTCACCAAACTTCCACCATCTGGTCTGTCAACTCCCTTGGCCCACTCAAACATTAAACTGTGGAACACAAACGACAACAGTTATTTGAAGAGTGTACTGTGGGATGGGACTGGGGAAGGAATGGGGTCAAGAAAGCCATGGGCAGTGTGACAACTGATATCAGTTGGGAAGTTAGACCGGGTTAGTGTTGACTTCTGTATGAACATGAACCTAATGCAGTTTAGGTCAAATGTTGACGGTGTCAGTGGAGGTGTATATATGTACAGCCCACACTATGGCAATGTTTCTTGCTTGTATATTACAAACGTTGCCATTGAAGTAGAGTAGTCAAGAACCCAAATAGTTTTTTCAAGGTATATTTTTAGCAAGCTAATACTTAGGTTTATGCAATGTTTCACATGGTGTGCTTGTCCAATATGGTGCTCAGTCAAGAAATGCTCAATACAATTTCAAACCTTTTCACCCAATTACAAGACTGCCAGCTAGGCAAACCAGAAAAAAGTGGAAGCTGGAATTACAAGGAAAGAGTAAAAAGATGCTAGGAAATGGGATTTCTGACCCCCCTGACCCTCCACTCTATCGAGTTGTATGAATGGCAAAGCAGTGTCTTTTCACTGGTAAAACCTGACAAGCCACTAAGTCTAATATACTATATTTTATGATGGTGTTTATGAATATCTGTTTGTATGATAACTATGATTTCAAGCTGGCTGAGGCACTAAATACATGGAAAATGCGTTTCTCATGTACCAGAGAGGGATTGGGTTCTAGCATGTGGGGAGGGGGGAAGGGTCATGTGATGTATAAAAATCCATTTTTTTAGTGCTCACTGCTTCCTGACCTATTCCACCCCCTGTGGGAAGTCTAGTTATTGTTAGTAGGATGTTGTTTTTCCACTGCTATAACTGCATTCTGTGATGGTCCAGTTTGACAAATGGATTCAGTATGAAAGGACTGTGGTACAAGAGAGAATATCTTGATACATGTTCTTGATAAACCTGGATCTGCCTTGAAAGGCCATATCATTAAAACAAAATAGTAAACTTCCTGCAGAGCACGCACTACAGGGTTTAATATCAACACTCTGCTTTACTTTCAATATTTTGACTTGTAAAGTGGCATCATCTCGTACTCCCTGAAGAAGATTCGTTTTATGAGTTGAAACTGGTGGTGTGTGAGAAATCTGCACTACTTTATGATCATGAATAGAAATGGAAACAAAGATTGCCTTACAACACTTTCATGCCACAAACCTATCACTCACTTTGCAACAAACTGAAGTGGTGTCCATTGAGTATAATCTGCATCTGGCATGCCCTTTCTGTTCATTGGTGTATCAAGTGTCATTCTGCAATTAATTATAAATATAATTACTACTATCAAACAGCAACTACATGTTGTTGCAATGAAACACAATCGATCATCACTAGGATACCTAAGATGTGTGCAATTCTGCAATTGGTTCTGGCTCCTTTACAATCCTATACCTGTACAATTGAACAGACAACTACAGTTCATGTACATGTTGCCGAAATGAAACACATTATTTTGTAAAAATTAAGCTGTAATGTCTAGGGATGGGACGAACCTTTGAACCTTCATTCATTTACCTTACCTTCCAAGGTTTGTCGTGACCTTCAATGCTTTGTTTTCATCATGAAATTATTGTATTGATAAGAAAATACATTTCTTTCAAATTAATTGATACTTGGACAAGCTGCCCTGAACCAGCAGATTTTAAGCAAAACCATCCCCTAACACTGAAATTCACACAGAGACGTTCACATTAGAAACATGCTTGAAACTTCACACATATATGAATCATGAGTTTCTGCTCCTTCACATCTGTGAACACGTCAGAATACTTAAATTCTAACTGAAGCTTATATATAGAAATGAAGGCTTTCTGTGGTTTTTGTCTCAGCCCCAGTAATATCCAACATTTTATTCAAATATTCCATATTTGGTTCATATGAAAACTAAAGGTTGACAGCTATTCAAGACTTACGGCAAAATTGCAAAAGCTGATGCGTCTGCTGGCAGACCATTTCCTTTCATGCCAAGACCCTTGACTAACTGATGCACTGCAGCCTTTGCCATACCATACCCCAACATGCCTATGACAAACAGCACACATAAATTATACTCAAAAAGGTCCACACCTTTTATCTAAACAAGGTTACAGGTATTCATACATGTATGTATAAAAAATGTTCAGTTCCAAATCTTGAAAATCCATTTCATTTGGACCACAGAATGAAATTACATGTACATTGTGTGCTAGTATCTCACAATTAATACACAAAACAATCATAGTGACAAACAATGCTAAGATCCCCATTACATTGTACAATCCTTGCCAACATCTTTGGGACATTGGTTTCAACAGATCTATCTAAAAATTTTGTGTTTTAAAAAATGAGAACTTTTTCTTAAAACAGTCTGAATTTTCATCCGCCTTCTGCTAACTTCATCAGAGACTGACTCCAAAGGGAGTATACTGCAACCCCCCCTATAAGAACTCCCACATTTGGTGCTTGTTTTTGTGTTCTTGGGCCTACAAATTAGAACTCTGCAGGCTGGCTGGCTAAAAATATTCAGCATACATATATAGTACCCTAATTTTTGGTGACTACTACATGTAACTGTGCCTTGCTCAAAATTTTGATTTGTGGTCTCTGATTGTTGGAAGATTGAAGTTGGATTTAAACTAATGAGAAAAGATGTAAACTATGACATCACAGATCTAAAATCATCCTACGTGTATGCTGTACAGCAGGTCTTTAATCAGTCCCACAGTACCTGGCGTTCCTCCCAGTGATGGCTGTGCTCCTGTCAACACCAACATACCACCTCTAGAATATAACAGAAGTCTTTTAACCAATTGAACAATTTGTGTCAAACAGCTTTTAATTAACAAAACTCACTAAATATATATATCAGTCTCATTATTTACTATGATATTCTTTCAAACCAATGTTATACTATTTTCCCATGATCGCTGTCTTCTGTTTGTTGCCTGGTTACATGTAATTGTCTGCCTATGTCTGTCTATCTGTATTTCCATCTGTCTATCTTTCTGTCTGTCAATTTATCTATCCATCACTCCATGGAAATTTAGTCTTCCTTAGTTAGTCTTTATCTGTCTCTCTCTTGGTCTAACTGTCTGTCGATGACTTACTCTAACTGCCTGTTTGCCTGTTTGACTGTCTGTCCATCTGTCTGTCCATCTGTTCATCTGTCTACTTGCACATAATTTTATATGTGGTTGTTTCTGCCTTGGTCTTTCTATTTACCTGTTTCCCTTGGTTTTTTCTTTGTTCGGTGATGACTTTGTTTTTTGTCTATGTACATGTATTTATCTTTCTGTCTGTCTGTGTCTGTCTCTCTTCTACATAGAATAACATGTCTAACATGTCTAATAACAGAATGCTAAAATATTTACACAAGTCAGAATTATAATAATTCCACCTACATTAAATAAAATATTTAACCACTACTGTTTTAAAATAATTATCAATGGTAAAAATCTGAATTATTACACATTAATAAATTCCTAATCTTTTCAATAAACATTCACCTTCAGGTAATGAATGAAATAATATTTAACCATTTATTAATGTCAGTGGCAGTTGTATTTAGTGAGAGACTATTCAAGATATCTTAATCAGAGGAAATCAGGAGACTGCAGTTATCTTAATGTATATCACAATGTTCAATGTAAAATATTATTACATAAATAAATAAATAAATGATGATGGATGAAGAACTCTAGTAGACAGTCAGTAATCATACTCACTCTTTCAAATGCTTTGATGAAAGACTAGCTGAGATAAGAGATGTCCATACACTCTGCTTGAACATTAAATCAGCATTCTTAACAACAGCTGAAAAGAAACCAGTCAAAATAATTAGCCCAAAAAAACCCTGTCCAGATTGGGTGAAGAAGAAATCGATATTTAATTATCAATGTATACATGTAGGATTGTCTGGTCACATTGTTATGAATGTTCAAGAACTTCAATGGCCAGGGAAACTGAGGACAATGAACAGTGCATATATGTTAACTTTTTGTATGGTTGCTATTGCTACTTATGGTCAATTGCAGAATTAGTCTGATCCATTTATGTCGTAAATGACCAAAATTATTGGTAATTTGACGTGTCTTGTTGTGTCTAAAAGTTGGTACTCTTTGTATTGGCTAAGCCCCAGACTTTAGGTCTAAAATTGAAGAGTCTTAAGTGCAAAACAATGTATTAAGTGACTTTATATAAAATAAAAATTATACACTGCCATAAAATTTTAAACCTTAACTATTAGAAATTTACATGTCTTCAGTTTCGGGAAATACGAAACACCAAAAAACAAGAACAAGAACAAAGTCATGGACAAGAACAAAAATAATGGGGATAAAATACTTCACAGTCAAAGGCTGACAATCTTGTCAACCTTGTAACCTCAGAAGTTCTACCTTTGCTTTTTGCACTGCCGCCAGCCCATCCCCCAGCTACACAGATAACAGCATCCAGTTTGTCCTCTCCAAGCATTTCTTCTACTTTAGACTGAACCTGATTACAAATTAAAGGAACTTTTATTATCATAAGAAGGAATACAGATCAAGCAGTACATGATTGTGAATAGTACTGAACCACATCATTAATAAAAGCATGCAAATATGTATCTTTAATTTGTACATTGGAATTTAATTTTTTCATGATGTTTTGACAGGAGCCAAACATATTAGACAGTTTAAATAATGTGGGGGATTGCAATTTTGGTGTTCATTAAAGGGATCTCTGGGGTACCACCTCTCACCTCCCTGTCTGTACCTGTGTATCCTGTTCCATCCACGTTCCTGCTGGATCGACGACAACATTAGCAGAAGCATCCTCATTGGGTACAAGGTCCACAGAGGCAACCCACTGAAAACAGATTGCAGTAGAAACATAATTATATAGAGTAATGTGCATTTGACACCCACTGCATAATTTCTTGAAAGTGATACCAGAAAAAATGACACAAAATTAATAACAAATTAAAAAGAAATTATAAAATTAAATTAAAGTTAGGTATACATAAAACATACAACCGAGACAAATTGTGTCAATTTTACACTTACTTTTGGTTTGAATTTCTTAGAACAACTCTGTTTAAATTTAAAAAAATTGAAATGAATTTCCCTCCAAGGGGTCATGTGACCATTTATAACCAATCGGAATGTCTGAAGAGGCCAAATATGTTAACTTTCACATATCCATATCTTTTGAACGAACAAAGACACCGACCTGAAAATTTTGTATTTGAATATTTTTATCACAGTGTGCATAACCAGGACATTTAAAAATCGATTACTCATAATTCTAATTCACTATTGACTATTAAAGATCGATTCCAAACAATCACGAAACATGCTTATAGGCTTTGTACCATCTTCCAGAAGTTTGGATTTCGTCATGATTGAACAGAAGTGAAAAGATAGATGTTGCGCCACTGTCGAGATCGGGAAGTAAAAAACATACAGAAGATAGCTTATCGCAAAAAAATGATCTTCACATCGGGTTACCATAATTTTTCATATAATACTAGCAAATATATTACATATAAACTATTGGGGTATTGCACGGGGTAATATTAATTAATATTTTCGGTGAAAACTGTGCAAGCGGCATTCCCGCAATCAAGGGCACCTTGATAGGCCATGAGTTCACAGCAAGTGTTTATTATAGCCCTAAATACACAGAAGAAAAATCTTACCCAGTTTTGAGACTTGAAATAGGAAACACAAGTTGCTCCAAGAGCACCTCTTCCTCCATAAATCAAAACACGTGAAGCTGGAGCCGCCATTTTCTTGCACGCTTTTAGTTGATCACGTGATACAAAAAAGGTGATTATGATTGGGCGGTAAAACTGCACCCCCCCTCCCTCAGGCTATGTTGCTTCAAAGATAATATGAGATAGTATTCTCAAATATAAAGCGGTTTAAATCCCACGTAATTCTTCAAAACCTGATATGTAACAAGAAAAAGTCACTCCCTTATTATCAGTCAGGATGAACGAATCAAAGCAGTGCTGATATCAAGTATCATATCTGCAGAAAGCCGTAGCTGGAGCATGCAATAGAAAGTTTATTGCGTGCTTCACCCCTTCCCCCCAAGAAAATTGTTCATCCTTTATGCTTTATGCAGCAAATGCAAGCAAAACGATGGCTTCCTCTGTCGGCCGTCTGGTCGAGCGGGCAAATGCTATGTTGTTTATAGTAATCTTTGCGGGAGTTCGTGTGCTATGAACCCACACTAGCTATTCGACTGGCCATTTACTCTTCAAAGCAAGATGATGCATTTACTGGGTGAAGCTCCGAAGAGATAAGTTGCGGAATATAACTGTCGCCCTCTCCGCACCGCGGCCGTCGGCGTCGAGACTCTCGCCATGTTCAGAGTTGAAAGTTCTGTTGCTTTGCTTGTGATGATTATTTGGTTCGATTCAGTGACACCACAAGAAGTGTGCCCTGAATATTGCACTTGTGACCTAAAGTACAAAGTGGTGTGTACCAATAGAGATTTAAAGGACTTGAACGCTAGTAGCCTTTCACCCAAGACAATCTCACTGTAAGTTGACCTGAGTTCAGATGTTGTTTGAATCTATTCTGGTTGTCATTGACAAGGTTAAGATTTGTCGTACAAGTTTAATCACCATTAATAGCGTAGGAAAAATAGCTTGAACATACCGATGCTTACTACAATCGCCAGAAATTCGGACAGTTACCGGACGAAAGGTTGCGCTAAATAGTATTCTGAGCTGTCAAAGAATATAATATTTATATTATATATTTTATCGATAAAGCAGCGAACTACTTTTCGTGTTCCCAATTTGAAATCAAAGTTATTGTGAATAAATGCACTAACATAATTGTGCACCTAACCAATTTGTCATTTTTTATATATCCAGGGACTTATCAAGGAACAAGATCTCACATATAAGAAAGAATGCATTTTCCGTCCTGACGTCTTTGAAAAGATTGTGAGTATATTGAATATTCTTTGTAAACTAAAGCGTTATTGTTTTACATTGAATAGTCCAGTGTCTGTGATCAGGACATCTCTCAAGTCAAGTGTGGCAATTAATGTGACAGGAAAAGTATGGAAGTTTTCTTGGTTGGTACAAATATCGAAACCGGTCACAGAAACCGAGTTGTAGATTGCTCGAATTTCCAAATTGTGCTGTTTTGCTCGAAGGGTATTTTTTCAGCAGTCTGTTTTACACTGGTTGGCATGCTGTGAATTTGACTAAAGTTATGTATGAGAGTTTTAAAAGTTTAAATCCAACATCGTTCTATATCTGGTTCGGAAATTATTTGTTTCCAGTTTCACTTTCTTCTTCCTGGATCGACTGTGCCAGATTTTAAATGAAATAAAAGATCAAAATTACGTCAAAGATATATTCATAAATAGCACCCAAATTTATGTCCAGTATTCAGAAGTCATTATTTTGAATAAACATACCGTAGCCTGTAATCTACAATGTTAGAAGTCTTTTATTCGAGAAAATCATATAGTTTATGCATCGTATGGTATATAATTGTCCAACAGAAAATGTATATATACTTTCCGAATAGTGCATGTAGTTCTAATTTATACTTTTAATGTTTTAGAATTCTTAATAGAAATGAAATACAAGAAATTGAACCTGGAGCATTTCTTGGCTTGGACTCAGTGACAAAACTGTAAGTTCAATAAAGTTGTTGTGTAAGATATTGTATGTACAGGTCTCAATCGTTTGCAAAATGGTTATTGTACGCGGTTTGATTGTGATGAATGAAATGGCAATTCTTGAAAGAAGACCTAAACGTGCTTTAAATTTGAATGTTGATTATCAGAACACTGAAATGTCATCGAGGTGTGCAGTTGTCTACGGGGCTTCCTGCTGTGAGTCGAACCATGACAAAAAGTTTACTCTCGAAGTAGAAATATTGGAAGCGAGCCCATGATACAAATAACAGTGAAATATAATTTTCTAATACAACCAGTACTTCAGTGCTGCAGCTGTTTTTAGTCATATTTATGATTGACCCATTAGTCTTCACAATTCAGCAAGGAACTAAAAAATTTGGTATATTTTTAAATAAATTGTAATTTTTTACAGAGTTGACAAATGAGGGTGTAAAAATATTGATGTGTGCAAATCCTTTATCTCTGTGTATATGTAAACTGTTATTGGACAGGTGGCCCCATTTTTAATACAGAATTTAATTTGGACAAGTAAAGTGCCTTATATCAGTATTGATCAAAACAATAAATAATTTGTAGAATTCAATACTTGTCATGTATTACATTAAATATTTTCATTCAACAGATTACAGATTAGCATTAATTAGCTCAAAGTACAGAGTTCTATTCTTTCAGTAATCTGTATTGGATTTTTAATAATTTTGCTGCCCCATTGATTTACGTAACTAAGAAGGTGATTGAGCTTTAAGCCACCCTCAAATTTTCCATTTCTTGTCATTAGGGTTTGCTGGGATTGGGGTTGGTTGGTCCAAGAAGAAGAAAAAATCCATCCTAGAGATTCAAACATATTTAGATGGATGAATTCAAAGCCCAATATGGATTTATCAAAATCTGGTGCTGTAGTAACTGTGCACAGATGATCTGGTAGTAATACAGCTATTTCAAAAAAGATTGTCTCAGACATTGTACAATTATGTGTAGTACATTCATACTGGGCCAAATGGTTCTGGGCCAAATTATGTGTTATCAGGACATTGAAATCTTTGGGAAATGTGGATTTAATGTGAATCAACCACACTTTCTTAGTCAAAAACAGTACCCACAATTCCTTTCAGTCTTGGTATGTACGAATACACAATGCAAGAACATGATGGTCCTGACAACCTTTTTTGAATAGCTGTATATATTAAAGTGTTAAACAGTGGTACAACTACATGTATGTACTTTGTACTTGTAAAACACAAATTTCATTACCTTTGTTTTCAGAAATAGTGCTGTAAATTTCAAGATCAATATAAAATGCTGCAGAAAGAGACTTGCCTTACTTTATATATTTGCTGTTTTTTTAAACAAATTAACCATGCAAGCATGCAAAAGTTTTGGTTGGTTGGATAACAAGAAACAGAAAAAAAGTAGTAATGGCCAAATACAAATTAAACTGTTAGTTAATTAAAGTTGTTTTCTTGGATTCCTGGTCATCACTAGTAGTTAAACATGTCTGCACAGGCTTAGAGCAAGTGATAGTAATCAATTAGTGGGAAGCTTGCTCATTTTTTTGTGTTTGACTTTTTTTTAAAACAGTTTACAAAGTATAAAAATAAGTTCCGCAGATCGCTAAATTTAATGTGGGCAGTACTTGTCGGTGGGTTTACATGTATTTTCACTGTACATTTGTTTTCAAATTCTGGCTGCAACAAACTATACATGGCATACATAGCTGGAAATTAAAGTAAAAAATGTAATTTATTGTGTTTCATGTTACTTTCTCCAATTATCTTGTTTGCTTGTGCCAGACAAAGATACAGAAATGATAAAATGATTAATTGCCTTAAAGTTAAAATATCTTTGTTGTTTCCATTCCTTTGCACAAGAAAACTCTATATTTTTATCTATTAAATATGATTCTATAGATTGAAATCTTACGCATACAGTCTATTTCTTCAGGTAAGGAACATGAGTCCCACATGAGTTGAAATGTTTGTAGAATCTTTTAAACAGTAAATTTAACCATAGTATTTTATAAGCTTAATATCTATATAAATATTGTACATAGCAAATACTCATGATGAACCCCCTCAGCTCTCCTCTTCAGTCATTCTTGTTGATTTAATAAAGTTTTGTTTGTTCTGTTTACTGATTAGGGACATCAGTCAAAATAATCTGAGGTTTGTCAGGCCAGGAGTGTTTGGCGGCCTTAAATCACTCAAAACATTGTAAGTACAAATATTAGTAGCTCTGCATAAATTCATGCATTGAAGATTATGAAAGAATATCAAGTTGGTTCAGCTAATATGAATTATACAGATCTACAAACAAACAAAACATTCCTGAAAATAAATGTTAAAGCTGCAGTAAATGATCATCAGATATGATATTAATGCAAAAAATGCATTTAAGGAAAAAATTATCAAATGTTGCTAAACCTGTCACTCAAAACATGGTTGCCATGGAAACATATTACACTCTGTAAACAAGTTTGCCACATTAAAATGTTCCCCGAAAAAACTAGGAGAAGTCACAAAATTTCAGCATTTTATCTTAAATGGTTCTTTAGTTATAATGGTTGGAAATCAGCGCGGGCACTTTCAGCCCCCCTCAGTTTGAATAGGGTTAAGTATGCTGACTGTAATCAGGATCACTAGAACATCTCATGCCTGAGATTCATGCCCCCTCTAGAAATTTTGAAAGGGAAAGCCACCATTTGGAAAACAATTAATATAGAGTGGGAGAAATGAACACTGAAGGCGCAAGTTTGTAGAGGGTCTGGGGGCATGATCCCCCAGAAATGTTTTGATTTTGAAGGTCTTCTAATATGCCATTTTTTGCAATTCGAGTGCACATTTGGCTATATTTACAGAAGTTAAAAAATGCCATTTTTAACAATTTTTTCTTGTTTGTGTGTAATAATTGGCATTTGGCATAACTGCAATTTGAATCTCTGAGATCCATTTCCTGCATTCTTGAGACTGAAAGTTGGCTTGCTGGTGTTTCTTTCAATTTGTAAGTAACAAAATCACAAACTCAAAGGAGGGGGCACCCCCCATGCCCCCTCCTTGGATCTGCCACTGCTCATCTCTACCTCATATAAATATTCACGTAATCAGTATATTAAGTACCAATAAAGTGATGCTGTTGTTGTTGTTGATGATTGTCAAACAGTTACTGATATAGGAAATTATTGTAGAAAAGTACTTGATAATGTTGTTTCCATTTACATTCACAGAAGCCTGGCACGCAACAAGATCATGTTCTTCAACATAACTGCATTCAAAGGACTGCCAAGATTGAGAAACTTGTAAGTACTATATTGCATTGTACAGTTATGTTATTTTTATATTATTTTAACAAGTGAAAATAAATGTTCTTACAGCAACTCATGAGACTCATCATTTCTGATTGGCTGATTGCCACTGAAAATAAGAGGACATTTAGTTAACATTAGATTGCAGACTAAAGCATAATTATTTCTCTCAAAGACTATGCCCAGTTGAGCATTTTGGCATCTTGTCGAAAAAAACAAATTATTATTGAGGTTACCATAGTTATGGTTTGAGCTGTGTTTTCAGATATCAGTTGGTAACTTGGTGAATATGCATTGGACACCCACAAACCTATAATTTACATTATATTACTGGCAAGCTTATAAAAATTAATTCTCTAAATGATGGTGTAATTAGTTTTTCAAGAGCTGCCAGCAGTTGTCACCTTCAATTGTTAATTTCAGCACCGTTTGCAGGCATAAACGATGTTGGGAATTTTTTATTTTCTGTGTCATTAATTTTCTAGAGCTAACTGATGAAATTTCTGTAGTTAAGTGACTCGGGGCCGAAGAAGTGATGCCATATAAAAAATTAACCAAGCTGAATTTCTAAAATCCCCAACACAGTTTGGGTCTTCAATCATCTTACTGTCACCACACCAAATTATATAATTGTAGTTGGGCCAAAATTGATCAACTTGTGACCTTCAGTCTCTATACTCACAACTTATGCCAAAATAAGTTTGGAAAATGCTTATGAAGATAAGGCCTTCAGTCATGCTTACTGTAACACAAGTTTGCTTTTCTCTCTGTTGCCAACTGACCAAGGTCCAAGTAGCCAACATGAAGCAAATTTGCTTCTCCTTTACATGGTACACTCAGCTATAAGTTGATTGATCCTGATTCTACTGAACATGCAGAAGAACTATTGGCACTGTTGGTACTGATGTTATTTTAGGAATGGAAATCTTATGTTGACTGAGTAATGCTGCCACCAAGTGAACCCATTGCTGGCGTCAGCGACTGAGCAAAGGACTTGGTGCTTTTCTCCATTGTGAATCATTGTGAATAAGTTTCATCCAGTTCCAGGATGCCTTAGTGTTTATAAGTAAAGATAACCGGCAGCCAGGTACAACAGTTTTGGCTTTTGCTAACCATTAACGGGTATATAAAGAACTAAAACAACATCAGGCTATAAGAGAATCTTCAACAAACATCAAATATATTGCCCCACTGACTCTCCTGTGAACAAAAAATTAGAATCATAAGTTGCTGTCGATCACAATTTATAATGAATCAGAAGGGAAAATTATTTTAATTACTTCCAGTTAAATCTTTCATTTACCATATCTCAGAAAATATTTAAGATATCGGGAAAAAACATGTTTTTTTAAAGCTCATGTAATAGGCTATTTTGTTCAACTAAAATCTCAATTATGATACTTTGAGTCATTCCAAACTTTATGGTAACCTTAATTAAATTTAATATTTTATTTGTCAGTGATAGTTTTTCCATTCTTTTTACAAATTTATTGAGAATGTACTTGTGGATCTGGACTGCTAAGGCTGTGGCCCGGCACAGTTGTGGAATTTTATAACTTACTACAAGTCTGAATCCTCTGCAAATTGTTTTCTTCAGTTTAAAAACTAGAAGTTCCAGCATATAAAAGGGATAGTCCCTCCCTTTTTCTCATGACTAGATTCTTACAGACAACTCAGGTATGACTGGTACATGTATGTTAACTTTGTAGGGATCTGTCAAACAACAAATTTGTCACATTGCCAGATGGACTGCTGAACTCTGCTTCATTTCTAAAGAAACTGTAAGTACTGAACAATAACTTCAAGCTAAATTTTATTTTATATGTAAACCACATAATATATAATTACAAATATATATTTATTCAGTGCTGTTTCAAATAAATTAATATGTCTTATTCATAATGGCGAATGGGGCGGTGGAAAACTGGGTCTAGAATATGAAAGTGAGGTGTAGTTTTGTGTTTATAATGTACAGAAGAAACAAAATGATAGGCATTATAATGTAGATAGAATTGCAATCCATGATATGATAATTGCATTGCAACAGCATTATTTTATTGATGGTCTTTGGAGAATTTAGAAACAGAAAGAAACGGTTAAAATTAAATAAATGCAATTTTTTCAAACTTGAGTGAGATGTCAATAACTTCTCAGGAAAAGGGACAGTTCAAACAAAATCCCTTGATGGGTACATTCTCGTGATATTGATTAATATGTTTTTTAATTTCACATTTTAAAAAAAATCATTTTCAAGTTCTTGCTAAATATATAAAAATCATTTCAGTTCCAAAAATATGTTAATTGTTTGAAAATAGAGTTTATTTAAAACTTGTTTTAAGGTGTACCGTAGTACATGTAAGAACATCCATCTATCTATCTATAAATTATGGATTTGGATATTATTTTACCACAAACTATCAAAATTAATTCAGATTTATATGATTTCATTGGTCTTTATTTAATAAAATATTAAATTAGCCTTTAAATGGAACCTCGGCTGGAAAATTATTTTGCTCTCAAATAAAACTTTAGCATTGCCGAGATTCCCTTAATGTTCTTAGTTACATTAAAATATAATGATATTAGAAACATTTAACATAGCGCCTGATTTAGAAAAAAAAACTTATTTGAGCGATTTATGCTTTCAAAATATATTTCAAAATGTAAAAAGTAATACGCAAATGGTTATAGCTTAGTAATGTGTAAACTAACGTTAATCATTAAATGCTTTTCCAAGTAGAAGTTTCAGATAAATATGGTATTCGGAACAGCTACAGCCCGGTCAAAGTTGATTGAGACTGCAAAATCCCACAAAATGATCCAA
>JANVCK010231734.1:0-10115 GCA_026546655.1 Epizoanthus illoricatus | reverse complement strand
AGGATTTAGATATAAAAAGGCTAGGTGTTAGGTATATTTTACATGTTCTGAGTAGATAGGATAAAACTAGGTCTAGGGATAGGTTTCGGATAGGCTTGGTAGATATGAATAAACTAGTATCAGTCAGATAGGGAATAACTAGGGTGGAGATAGAATTTAACTAGCTATGTCAACTAGGTTTCAGATAGGAAAAAAATAGTGTCTGGTTTCCTAAGGGACCATAAAAAAGTCAATATAAATGAGCCCATTTGTTTGCCATGGTGACAGTAAGACCAATTAATGATTTTTGGCCCTGATTCAGGGTAAAATAATTTAAGATAATGTTAACTTGTCAAATAAATGTATTCTTTTAAAAGATAAATTTTCAGGTGTTTTTTAGAGATTTGAAAGAATCCCACCCTAATCTATACTGCACTCATTCACATCCTCAAAACTCAATCCATGAACCCATCCCCTTCCCAATTCCCCTTCCCACAACCCTGACATTTATTTGAGCTAAATACTAAAGTAACCAGGCCCATAGGCTGGGGGTTCAGATGACCCCCCCAGCCCCGCTCAGTGCCGCTTGGTAAAGGCTGACAGCTAAATTTGTGGAGTAAGTGGAGTGACGTTTATAGTGGCAATAGTTTAGAAACCTAGCTGGTACTGTGCATGTTTTTCTTAAACACGGGGCAAAAATATACCGCAGTAATTTCAAATTGAAATTGTTTCAAAATATATATTTATTCTTGCGTTGGGAACAATAGTCACAAAACACATAATTAGTCATCACACTGTCATCTGCATTGTAATTGTGCTTTTGTTGGTAGTCACTGGATGTTAATAGCTGTGTCAGTTAAACTGTAAATTATGTTGTTGTGAAACAAACTGCAGACTGTTTATACATAGAAATGTCGATTAAACTTTCCAAGTTCATATATAGTAACTTTAGCCAGCGTTGACTCAAAGTGGTCTGGTCTTGCATTGAGAAGGGGAGCACTGCAGGTACAGTAGGTCAATACATTTGGCCATCCTCGTCGCCAGTTATAGTATCTGCACCATGAATATTCTTGTATTCTTTTTAATCTTCGTTCTCATACATATGCTCAACAACTACTAACTAAATAGATTCCTTTCTACATTTTATATCCTAATTAAGTTGTTATTTATTCATGCGATCGATGACTGACATATCATGTCAATATTGCTAGTGCAATATTGTTAATGTCTTTAGTTACTCACGTCATATATCCGGTGCAATATATTTATTAAATGTGTTTGTTAATAGTCACGACACTATAGTTCAAATGAGAGTATACCTATCAAAATGCAAAATGGCATCTCAGGGAGCCAATTTTTCAAAAATTTCCCAGGGAAGCATACCCCCAGAAACTTGCATCTAATAGGCAATCGCAAAATTTGTCGACCAAAGAAATGGTCCACCTAAATAAAAAGTGAACCCCCTCCCCCCATAATTTATTTTATAATTACCAGACTATGGGCCTGATACTAGACATTACAGAGCTTAGCACATGTTAATGTTCCATGCACTACAAGAGTGATACTTCTGTTAAAAGAAACTCAAGGCCACTGCCCTCCAGAGGTGATGGATAAAGGCATCATGGATATGATATGTACAAATTAAAGTAAACTGCAAATCATGCTCATTTGCACACATTGGAGAATCAAAGTATTCTTGGAACTCGAGAAGGCCAGAATACAAACCGGGAACATGTGGCAACAATGAATCAGCAATCAATTAAACAACACGCAGAGTCTACAAACCATGACATGCACCTAGATTATGCAGAAATTCTGGAGAAATTAAGCCTGAACAACCTAACCAAATGATTGTTCTTGGAGTCATCAGATGGCATTCAACCAAAGACACAAACACATGTACTGTTAACAAAAGGAAGCCATTCCCAAGGGTCTACAAGCCCTTCATCAACAATTCAAATTGAAACCCAATTTGATCACTGAGTTTTATTACTCTGATAAAATTTTTTCACAAATCTTTTAACATATATATAATTATATATAAATGAACATTTTTAACAGATCAGTTACAAACCCCTTTTATTCAAATCATGTCCAGTCTGATTGCCTGAACAACACAGTGATACTTTTCTTTAAGCAAACACATTAAGGGAGAGGGATCCAGTTAAGGCTTGACAAGATGTCGGGACCATCCCTTGACACGTTGTGGTTTGTTCATTAATATAATCATAAAAGTTTCACAAATGTGTCAACAGTAGGGTTCCCTGACTTGTTTGGAACAAAAAAATTCCCTGACTTAATAATTTTCACTGATCAAATACTGTTTTTCACTGACCTGTACACAAAGTGAATTCAAAGTTAACTTGCAAAAGTCAATCAAAAATTCCATTTTGGGGGGGAAAAAACATTGTCACAGCTAAAACAATTAGTTATGTGAAGCCTGAATATAAAATTCCCTGACTTTTCACTGACTTGATCATGAGCAGAAAAATAGGATTTCCCTGACCTGAAAATCAAAATTCCCTGACAATTATCTGACCTTGAAAAAAAATATTTTCACTGACTTTTCCCTGACCATGAGAACCCAGAGTGCTGGCAGGCTGGGCTATCAATTTATCAAGGTATCAAGTATTGTTTAACCATCATATATGACAAACACAATTTTAGCAGTGATGCAATATGTTAAAGATTTAAATACGGTATGTCCAGACATGCACATGCTGGAATGCATACAGCTACTAAAAATATCAACACTTTCAGACCCAGAGACTAAAGGTCCTGTTACACGACGCAAATTTCTCTGCAACTTGCAATGCAATGCCGTTGCGAAGCAAGTTGCAGAATAAATTGTGTGTGTAACATCCCCTCTCTGCAACGTGCAATGCAACGAAAAATTGCGAAGCAAGTTGCAGAAAAAGTTGAAGGATCTTCTACTTTTCACAACATTGCAGCATGACCAGACACTAACATCTCCAATGCAACCTGCTTTGCAATGTGTGTCACTTGCTTGCTCATTCCACGTCTTCATCTGGGTTTTCGTCAATTAATAATAACAAGGAAACAATTGCTGTTTGACGTCTGTCTTCCATGATTTATCTCATGGATAAAATAAAATTAATAAATACAGACAGCAGAACCACAACAAGAAGCTCGCAGACAAGACTTCATGCATGCGCGGCTCTTCACGCGTAACATGTCATGCCATCTATTTTGCGAAAACCGCTGATGCATTAAATCTAGGAAAATCGCAGACCAACAATGCATTGCATTGCGAGTTGCGAAGAGGATTGCAAGCATCTAGATCTGACATCTCACCAGCAACTTGCAATGCTTTGCTATTGTCAGCACTAGCATTGCATTGCAAGTTGCAGAGAAAATTGCCTTGTGTAACAGGACCTTAATTAAGTAAATAACTTGTTGGATAGTGTGAACAAAGGAACTGAACAAAACATGCACATCTTAGATTAATTGCAAAAATCTCCCATTACCTATTTCATACAAATTATGTTACTACAGCTATCAATGAACCAGTAAGGAGAAATTAATAACACAACACAACAAGTGTTTAAAAATAGACATGTTTATGGATATTGATTGATCAACATCAGTTGACTTAAATTATGCACAACAACAGAAACAGAAGTGATGTAATCTAATGAAAGTAAAAGGTGCAGATATGTGCATTTACATGCATGTTGGGATGGTTAGAAACAAATACTTTAGTTTGACTGACATTGCTGGTTTCACTACCAAAATTTTGTACACTAAAGTCTAAAATTGAATATTAATAATCTTCTTGTCAAAAAATACTGCCATAAAATCACTCTTGAGCTCAAAAATACTTTGTAATGCATCTCATATTAGTTCAAAAGTTAGGTTGGTGGAGAAAAGTTTATATCATATTTAACTGTTCTAAGGACATCTGATATGAAAATACTAACTTTGTAAATAATTGTCATTGCCAGAGTCATGTCAGAATTATTTAAATCAGGGTTGACGCACGATCTTGATAATTACAAAATGCTTTTAAATTTCGTTTATATTCTCAAATTGCAAAAACAAAAACTAAACGATAACAAAAAATAATTCAAAAATAATATATTGCCATGATACATTTATAAATGAGCTCAAACACAGCTGGTGGCGGCTGTCTCACTTCTTGAAAAATATTACAACACACAAAATCGATAAATGCAGACCTGCAATTAAAAACGGCACAAGTTTGTTTAAAGAATTAAGGATTTCTATATTAAAACAACTGCTGCTAAAGAAACCAAGGAGCTCGATCTTGAAAATTATTGCCGCGTGTCGATCCAATGAGGCCGCTAAATTCATTATCACTTTCACTGAGGTGTGTCTGTGGTGACGGTCAGAGGTTCGGGGGCAATATATCACAAATTGGCTCAATTGCTGCATGTCGCCACCTTCATCAGAGCCAGAAACTGTATACGAAACCTTTCAAATTCTAGCTTGCACTGTTTCTGGCTACGCTTCACGGCACACTTGAATTGTATTGTTATAAATATCCATTGAATTTCAATTTTGCAACACGTGCTTGAACTCACAAAAACACATGACGTATTTTATCACCGTTGTTATCAATCAATTTTTGCACTTTCAATCACACAGATGCACTGTTATTCATGCGAAGGTTCCCCCTGCAAATAAACCAAGCTTTCGAAATCATTTCGGAGAAGTGGAACATTATTATTTTCACTACTAGTTGGCGTGACACCGGTTGACTTGTAAAGGACCAGCACGGAATACTAGTATTTCAAGCTGCGCAAAAATACGATTTGCATTTCTCAACACAGGATTTATTTTCTTCGTCATATAAATTATTCCTTAAAGACACATATAATAAACCATAATTTCTATCGGTCCACTACGATTGTGATACAACCATATATTTGGTGCACAATTCAGAGAAAACTGTGATGCTAGCAGAAGTTGAAAGTGTAGTAAATAAACTTCACATCGTTGTATTTATAATCTTCGTAAAAAACAAAGTTATCTTGGTGGGTTATTTTATGGAACAAAGGCGCTCACACGTACCAGACGGCACGAGTTCAAATAAAATGACTATTTCACCTTATAAAGTCTTCAGAAATAATTCAACTAATAATTCATTCAGACTTAACTTCATAATTTGTGATATATTGAAGCGAAAGAAAAAAATTCAGTATCTGACTCCTCGGCGAGGGTTCTTGCACATGAGCACGACCGACTGTTATCTGGACTTCTCATCGATCATCCGTATATGCAATCAAGCAATTCGCAAAGGCAGATGCATGAACGGTCAATAAGCATTTACACGTCGTCTGTGGTAAGAAATTATATTTGCCCTTTTTAAAAGTATTCCAACCTGACTGAAAATGTCAGAATATTACATTATTACTATATTAGTATATATGTCCCACTTACCTACAACTCGCAGGTTCACAAAGGACACTACTGTTGGAAGCAGTACGTTGAATTTCTTGAGGTATAGTTGGCAAAAATATCTCCCAGTATCATTCAACTTGAGGTCCTTGAAAATAAATTCTGCTTTCATGTTGTTCAATGTGCTTATTCTATCTTTTCGGGAACCTTCAGCGGAGAGTTTTACATTCACAATTCTATCTTGGCCAATCATTTTCACCACCACAGCTACATGGGTGCCATCTCCGCTACTGCCGCTTCTTCTGGCCTTTTCATCAACATAACCAAAAGAGATCCTTTTCAGATAGCTTAATGGTTTGACGATGTACGTCCATTTGAAAGTGGCTGAAGCTTTCCCTGTTCCAACAAACACTTCCACATCTTCCGGTTTCGAGGTAAAATTCGCGAATGGCACGTCGACACTCTCGGCGACACCTGGCCAGGAAAAGTCGAAGTATTAAAAGTTCCATAATAAATTTAACATAGAAATATTGGCATGGTGTGGCTACAGGCCCTACACTTACCGTGAAGGGCAAGCCCTACTAACAATGGAAATATATTACATGCCATCATCTGAACTGTACTTCAAATATTGTAACACCGAGGCACTGCACTAATTTCGTGTCCGCCCCACCAGCTTGCCGTAATATTAAGAGAACCAAAAATGACCCTGGCAAACGACTCTTTTCTAAATTGACAGGCAAAGACCGAAATCCGATTCATAATATTCCTTAAACCGTTCAAGTACATGCATTATTATCGGGAACATCACACGCACCGGCTCTCTTCCAATTTGAATTTTTCTGGCAGGCTTGGGCAGTGTTTTTATAGTAAGGTCACGTGACAAGCACTTCATTCATCAATCAGTAATACAAAGAGACAACTGAATTTATCGTTTACCAGCTGTTTTTGCAGTTTTACGAGCGGTACATCCATTTACAGGGCTTGTATAGTCTCAAGCGGGCCTAATTATGTTATTACATACTAAGAAGTTGCTTAAATCGTTACCCTCTGTTTGCGATAAATTTTTTTACATAGTTTACAGTGGTTTTCAATAATCTCGGTCACTCAATTTCAATAAGCTATGGAAGTGCGAACTCGCCGATCATGCAGGTGAGTAAATCCGCATTTATTTATAAATATTAATAATTTAATTATCGAGAAACATATTCTCTAGAAATGTCTTCTTCACTTTTTAACTAAGTGCCGTTATAAGAACAATTTTTTAAATGGTGTTAAACGCGGAAGTTATTACTCAACAGTAGCGACAATGACTGAAACTGATATCAGAAACATTTCCAATTCAGGAGTTGTGTAATGATATGACTATTTACACCATTCGCACCAAATCAGTCGCTCTTCCAAAATGCGACACTCGACTGATAAAACTCTTCCTTAAGTCAAATTACAAAATTTATTACCAATATAACTTGAACGGCAATAAAGTTGAAAGTACGGGTTTTTGTGATATTAGATAATTAGGGCAAAAGTATCAGCAGTATTTCAGTTAGCCGCCACTTGTTTCAATTAGAACCTAGAAATGTGAAATCAATTACTGAAATTGAGCATGTTGATATGAAACTAATTGCTTGAGTATAATTAACTAACATAGGTGATTTTCAGTTTTGCCTCAAATCAGACTTACGATTTGGCTGATTTATACTTATAGGCAAATCGTCCGGACAATAATTTCAGTTGTGTAAATGCGTTCCTTTATATTGGCCTCGGGATAACGCGGGTGCCGAAATCACCAAGCATATGATTTGTTTTTTTTAAAGTTTTGTTTGATACCGGTTTGATATGGCACAAGCACGATAGGTGAATCAAGTTCAAAACAATTGTCACAGCCAGTTCTACCAGATGTACCGTGTTTATATGTATATCTATATATAGGCAGCTGTGTTGCATTGTTTTGAGTTCGTGGCGTGAGAGCATTTTAAATTTCTTGAAAGAAAGAATTGTAAACAAAGGATAAGATTACTTTTATTCCTGCTGATGGCCGTAGCTGTTCTGTCTGTTGTTATTTATTCTCGTACCTGACCGAGCAAAAACGGCAGAGAGTAATAATAGCAATTGGAAAGAAGAAATAAAAGGAGAATTTTATTCTCACCTCTTTAACATGGCTGTATGTGCCATCTCACCAATTGCTTCCCTCCGAACCCCCAATGCAGATCAATGCAAGGTTCTCTGCGGGGAAATCTTACCTTTCAAAAACAAAGTGTACTGAATAAGGCCTGATAAATAAATATAAACTTTCCTAAAAGTTCAAGGTGCTTTACAACCACAAAGTTGTTTTAAGAACCAGTACATTTTGGCTGAGCCTGAGGTTGTTCTATGTCGGGTTTACGTAACGGGCTTTCTGAGGAATTCAGTTATACTTTATAAGGACATGATTACGTATTCCTAGATGAAGAAATCTCATTTAAAATTTTGCCTATTAAACCCTGGGTTAAAGTTGCACCATTTTCGAGCATACAAAAGTGTGATGTAAACGCTACCGTACCAACTTTTTTCTAAAACAGTTAGAGGCAAGATAACGGAGGAATTTTTTTTATGAGATTCTGTCAGATGTTGTTCAGCTTCAAGCTAAGGCCGCGTGCGCACACGGGATTGGAAGGATTATAAATGCCCACCAGAAAGTGGACAGACCTCAACTGATACTGATTGCTGCCGTGAGAGCAGCAACCCCTAATCTTCAATATAGTGGAACGAATGTAAGGATTTTTGTCCGGATGACAATTTTGTTCCCAGGCTCTTTCCGTCTTCTCTCGTATCGTAAGTTGACAACCTCGTTCCCAGGCTCTTTCCATACTCACTTCTGGCATCTGTACAGTCAAATCTCATAAATAGCCCGGCATGGGCTCATATTTGATTTGAAGCGGCTTTTCCAGCAACTAAACACGCGTTGGAGGGTAAAGAATGTACCCGACATGAAGGGTAAAGAATATGTCCGCACATAACCCAACCATTATAGTAAAGGCAGCCAAGAAGTTGATACCAAGTCAGCTGCATAATGTTCCAACGCAACGGAGGAAACACAATAAATGTGCAGACTGAGTGTAGACTGAGTGTATGCGAATGTTTAAAATATTGTACTAAGCCCGTTGGCAAGGAAGGGGGCTACTCTTATGAGAACCTTGTTTAAAATAATGCGCTTTATGTATATGTTGAGAACCTGTCAGGACAAACTGATTGCATTTTACCTTAATTAGAATCTTGAAACATTATGCTACGGAAAGGTGGAAATGGTGAGGTTGTTAGAGTGCCTAGTGACCAGAACCACGAGTCTGTCAATAGTCAAAGAAACCGCCAGCACATTGCAAATCAATAGCAAAATGCCCGCCATATAGGAGTAAAGTCTAACCCAAGCGGATAAACTGCTATTGTTGGCTGCCATTGAATAAGTTTCCGTAAAACGGGCAAAATGTTCTAATTTTACTGTCTTTGGGATTTTTCTGTTTAAAATCGGCAAATGGATTTAATGAAAGAAAAAGGGCCCTATTTGTATTCATTGCCAACATTTCAACTCATTTTTCTTTCTTTTTTTACAAAACATATGGCACTCCCTTCTCATACGCCATAGATGTTCAAGGAACCATTCGAATGTAAAGACAGGCTAAAGACATCGCCGCTGTCGAATTGGTGCAGCGCAAATCCGCTAGATTTGTCTTCAGTGACTAAAGTAAAACCAGTAGCGTTTCCTCAATGTTAAGTGCATTAAACTGACCCTCCTTGCAGAGCCACCGCGCTGTTGCTGATGCCACGATGTTTTTCCAACTTACCTTAAGTGCTAGTCAAACAAGAACCAATCACATCTTCACGTTTAATCACTTGCATGTACTCTTCTGTTTATGCTCATATAAACAATCCTTCTTTGTTCGTACTATTCCTGTCTGGAACAGCCTTCCTGGCTCAGCTGTAAATGCTGATATACAGTAACTCAATTTTGTACTACTGCTCGACATGTTTTCTATTAATTTCTTTAAATTATTTGTATTATAAACTTTTATTTACTATCACCACTGTAACTGTAGTCACCGCTGCACCCATTGCCTGGATTAGATATTCTAATTGGCAATTACCACTGATTAAAGATAAAGATTAAAGATCAAATGTAGTTAATATTCAGTTCGTTATAGTTCAATATGTGAATCAAAACTATTGCGCAGGTCAGCACGATTCACACTCGAGAGGCACAAATGTTTAGCGTAAAGTTAATCGGCTTAGATCGATCGATCAACGCTGAAATGCTACTGAAGGTGCTTTTTGTTGTGAGGGCACGTAAACCGAGCTGACGTTGTGAGGCTTCAGTCGTCAGAGCAAAAGAGGAACAGATAAGCCTGCAATTTTTGTTTTCCTTTTTCCCTCTCTTTCTCTCTCTCTCTCTTCGTCTTTAAAATTTTGTGTCGTGCAAAATTTTTTGTGTGTCTTCTCAGCGCGTTTTTTATGAATTCTTCCACTCCCACCACACAAAATCAAATGGTCAGTCCCTTAATATGGTATGTTCATACTATGTTGCACGTTTTCCTCCTCTTCAGAGCCTTTAGGGCCCCTCAATGAGAGCGGAGCCGGTCCGAAATGCAGGTAGAACTTAGTGATGAGCACAGAGAGAGGCAGAGAGAGAGAGAGAGAGAGAGAGAGAGAGAGCCAGCGGAAAGGGCACTTTTGTAACGAAAATAGGGCACTTTTGTAACTTTGTAGGGCACTTTTGTAAC